>CAESWR010000004.1:188060-208995 GCA_903171835.1 Mullus surmuletus | reverse complement strand
GCTCATTAGACAAATTTACCAAATAAGAAATCTGAGTTAAATTATTGAGCGGATTAATAATTTATACACATCTTCATGTCTAAGCCTGTATGGCTGAAACAAAGCCCATACTGGAGGGCTGTCGGGGTAGTCGAGAGTGATTTTGCGGCTGCGTGTGTGCCTGATAGTTTGAATAAGCATTCCTCCGAGTGTGTGTGCAATTAGGGTTAAGACTGTTTGTGTGTGTACAGTATGTGTGTATGTGTGTGTGTGGTTGCGTGGTGGTGGTGGGAGTTGTTAGCGGTTCCATCTGGGTCTCCTGGAAGCCGTGTGGAGTCAGGAAAACCACATCTCATAAAAGCGGAGGCAGCCCAATGTTCTACAAGGACAGAACATTACTGAGAATGTCGCTCAGGAAAACCCTGGGCTTCGGCCCATATGTTGGCTGCAAAGGCCCTATCTCTCTCTCTCTCCCTCTCTCTCTTTCCACTCGTTCTCTCTCCCTCGACTTATTTTTCACTTGGTAAGGGATAAGAGAGGGGAAGACAAAATAGACAGTGTGGAGTGTGGGAGACAGAGGCTGAGACAGAGGGAGAGAGAAGCCAGCGCTGATAGCAATTCCATCTGTCTGTATCGAACAGAGGAGCGAGCAGTGACAGGCTGCCGGGGGAAGGGCGGGGGGCATCTGGTGCACATTGGCCGTGGCTCAGTCTGGAAACAACCAGGGGAGAGGAGAAAGGGATGAGTAAAAAGAAGGGAGGAGGAGGGTGAAGGGCCGAGGAGGTAAAAATCCTGCCAAAGTGAAGGGCAAGGAATTCTGGCAGCGGATAAGTGCGTCTGCGTTGTGCTCATATCGCCTTGGATTGAACTCGGAGTCGGGACGGGACGGGACGGGACTGGGTGGGGGGGGTTGGGGAGGGGCGGCAGAGAAATAAAACAGTGTTAAGGGATATAAACAAAACATTACACACATCATTTTCAGTCGTCACACTAAGGAGGACAGAGACCTCGTTGCTTCACACTTTGTTTTTCACATTACAACGTCGGAGTGGAGCTGCGGCGTTTCTCTGTCGGCTCTTGAAAGTACTTTCAGCTTTGGAGCAACACTTTGAAGATGATCAATTATCAACTTATTTCCTCCGTGTGTTGTAATGTATATTTTAATGATGGCCATGCACTTGCCAGTAATAATGGCCAATGCAACTTCTGTAAAATATTAATGCTAATTGCACTTCATAACAATAAATTGATTAACGAGTAACTATCCGAGCTTTCAGGGCAAACTCAAAGCCAGGCAATGGAAAAGGACTTCGCAAAGGTCATTAAAACAATGTCTAAACTACAAATATGATGACAGGAAGTTATTCCCTTCAAAAATGTGTTAACTAAAAACGTAAGACCATCCCGTGCCATCACATCATGGTACGGACGTGCAGCCGTCTGCCGGCATTCATTTATATACAGCAATCTCGGCCGAGTGTGTGGCCTGCAAAACCTACATGTTTTTAAGCGCTGTCGGAGAATAAGTTTCGCGGACTGAAGGTCACGGAGGCGAAAGTGTTCTTTTTTTTTCCTCCTTTTTTTTTTGAAGGACGAAACGAGAGATGATCATTCATTTTAATGGCTATTGATGTCATGCGTAATTCCCTTCCCCTTAAAAAAAATCAAAACTCCGACCGCTCTATATGCCATTGAGTTTTTTAATAATATCGATTAATTTCTTCAGTTCGAGGAGCCCATTACAAAGGTAAATTGCAAAGTGTACGCACATTTAGTCACGCCTCTGAAGATGTATTAACTTTTCTCGCACTGGTGTCCGTGGCAGGCGGAACGCAGTAGGGAAAAGTTTATCTCAGGTGTTAAGTCAATTATTGCTGGAAAGCCACTGCTGCCTGTTAATCACAGATGGAGGAGTGCTAATAATGATGATTAGTCGTACTTTGGCATTAATGCCCTTTGTTTGCCATCCAGTGTCACAACCTGGTCGTTCTTGTTGATCAAGTCCTGCAGCCAGTTTCTTTAAATCAATTTGAAATTTGAAACCGAATACAGAAGCCGAGCCGGATCCCAGTTTCTATAAGGTTTTGTTAGAATATAGTGTTTTCCTTCCTCCTGGGCTGCATGCGTCCAGTGGTCAGGCATCAGAGGACTCTGTCAGCTCTGTGTCCTGAGCTCTGTGACGCATCACTGACGGCCAGTAAATATAATTCACGCACACACATACACACACACACATAGTCCGACAGTTTTCTCTCAATCCAAACTCCTCATTGTTGATCTTTCCAGTTAGAATGTACACTAAAAAGAGATTAGAGCGTGATTTGGAAACAGCGAATGTGTTTGCTGGACAATTATGTCAATTTATTACATCTCTCATTAAAATAGATGTTAATACGATTACTCTTGTGACCTTTTATTCAAATTCTAAGTTGGTGTTCGAAAAGCTGACTGCAAGGATTACGGTAAGTAATTTATCATCAAACAATGTCCCCTGACATCAATATCAGAAAGATAACTTATTATCTATCATCTGCAATACTGCTCTCTCCTCATTTTAGCTCTCATTTAGCACAGCGTAGTGGTGGGGAACACACCCCTGACACAAAGCGTTGCCCGGAGGCTCGGGGAAGATGATTGAATTTCATAGCTACTTACAGGCTAATAGGGCCATACAATGGCTGCTTACTGTCCTTAAGTGACTGGCTGTTTCTTTGCGGCCGCGGACCCTTTGAAGCCTTTCTGTGGAGATCTAGAGGATTTAGCCAGTAGCGTGACATGAGGCTGAGTGGTTGAGCAACAGTGCTCCCACCAGCTGACTATTAGAACCAGCTGATAAAAACACAGGGGCTCCATCTCTGAGAGGCGCAGTGCCGCAGTGGACACCAGGCGTTCTCACACTGGAGAAGGGGAGCTTTTTTCTTTTTTTTCCCTCTTTCTTTTCTTTTTTTTGGTTTTTTTTTATTCCATATTTACATTACAAAGGTAAGAGTCCTAAAGCTGGATATAAATGAAAAGAAGTGCTATTAAAAAAACTTGATGTCAAATTGGGTTTCCACCTACTTAAATATTTACCTTGACATTTCAGTGGACCGTTGATTTATCCATGACATGAAAAATGCAGCTAGTGTGTTTTTAATTTCAAGATGAAAACAAGAAAAGAAAAGAAAGCACTATGTAATGGTGCAGATCAATTATGAGAATCACATCTCTTTTTTTATTGCATTGTCTTGTTTTGAAAATATTTGAATTTTTACAGACTGTATATTTTACCTGTTTTAAAAACACACACACAAAATTTACATTTTGAACCCAAATCAGCAAATAGCCAAAACTGCACCAAATACACTACTGATAGTATTGAGTTGCTATAGTGTGTATGTTTTCCCCCTGTGTGTGTGCATGTGTGTCTGCGTGTGTGTGTATATGTGTGTGTGTGTTATCTTAGAGAGAAAGAGACTGGATCTGTGAGTGTTTTACTCACAGAAGCTGTTTCCACATACAAACCACCCTCTCCTCACCATGCTGTTCCACTTACACTCTTGGAACGCTAAACCATATATGCATACAGATAAGCACATGTGCACACACACACACACACACACACACACACACACACATGCACGCACACACAGACACCAGCACAAAGCAAACCACATGCACATGTTCACTCGCTCTTAACTAATTCATTCAGGAACACTTTGGTTTGGGTTTCAACACCAAAACCTCCGTACGTTTGATTGAGAAATGTGTCTGACTGCAATTATATGGGAAGGAGGGGGGAGGGGGGAGGGAGGAAGTGCTCTACAGTGGTTTTATAGTTTGCTGGCGTGACATTTTTCTCTGCTTTTTTTTTTCTTTATGCTTTTCCTTTTTCCAGTGCAGGAGTATGGTGTTGACAGGGCAGGAAAAGGGGGCAGACAGGAGTAGAAGTAAAAGCAGGGAAAATGTGCAGAAAATGGATGTGCAATGGGACTGAAGTGGCCTAGATTGTCACTGTTGTGGTTTTTGATCAATACCTCTTAGATATAAACCGCACTGCCAGGGAATTAGCTGATACACTTGGCTCCAAAAGTGAAAGGAGTTATCATCGAACATTTGTTCCTGCACTTTTCCTCCAAATGGTTGAAAATTGCAGGTAAATATGAATCCACGTGTGCAGGGATGTGTTTAGTGCCGCTCGTACCCCCTTAACCCATAAAACGCCGACTGACCTGCAGTATGTAGCCTCTGACGTAGTCTCGGAGGGTCCAGCCCAGACCGTGGAGGATGTGCAGGACCTCTTCCTGCTTGAGCACAGAGAAGAGGCGGTCGAGGAGGATCTTGAGCCTGACGGGCACAGCCTGGGTGCCGTACAGCATCAGGCTGCTGATGTCGAACACCACGTTGGACTGGACGATCTCCACCTGGGTCGGGTGGTAGAGGTGCTGGGTGCTGAGCTTGTCCAGGGCTGTACGGTTGGCCGGGGGTGAAAAAGAGGGAGAAAGAGAGGGGGGAAATGCACACACACACACACACACAGGCAGCCACGGTTAATAACTATCAAGTTTCTCTCTCTCTCATCTTCCTTTGGAGGCTACTGCGCAGTCAGCACTGGCTGATAATAACACATCTGTCAGATAAAAGCAATGACATTAATGTAATTATCTGCCAGTCTTTCAATTTAATCTAATCTAATGCTCTTTCACTTTTGCGCTGCCCTTGCAACTGCATTTTTATTCGCTTCCTTCGGCTCCTTCCTGACCTCGACCTGCATTCCATTCTTTTGTGTCTCTAGCCTTAATTCGCTCCTGTCTATATTTGCATCCGTTTGGTTTCCTGTATTAAATTACTGTTATTTCATATTATATGTTTTTTATATTGCATATCGAAGTGATGTTTAATGTTCTTTCCTTATAATGGGGTAACTAATATAATGTATAAAAGAAAAAGTGTGGAAATAACTTTCAACTACAAGAGATGTCTGCAGAGTGTCTTTGGCTGCATGCGCTGATTTTCATAAGAACATAGGTTGCCATGTATGTTGCCTGCGAGGTGAAACTCTGGGCACAAGAAACCTGTGCTGTGTGAACCTAATTACGAGCACAAGGTAGATTTTGCCAGTGCCCCACTGCTGCAACCTCAGTCACCTCTCTCCCCTCACCGCCTGTCTGGGTGACACCTGGTCGGCTCGCTCTTTCTTCCTCACTGTCTCAATCCGTCTCCCTCCTTCCCTATACCCCCCCCCCCCCCTCGCCCTGCCTGTCTGGGTGACACCTGGTTGGGTCTCTCTCTCTCTCTGATCCTGGGACGGCTTTTTCCTGCTGACGAGGGCTTTGCCTGACAACACAGCACAGCCAGACACGAACATAATAAAAAATGAAGAACTACTTGTCAGAGTCCCTGCCAATGCCGACATGAAATGAAAAGTGGGGGAGAGGAGAGATGGGTGCCTGACAGTTCAGAGGGAGAGATTAAAAAATAGTCAATGGGGTCCTGTGCGATTCGCTGAAGGGCCCAAGGCTCGCTCTTGTGCGGACGCAAGCCAAACAGGTGTTTTCTTTTATCCTAGCCCCCCCTCTTTTTTCTCTTTGTACTTTCTTGCCTTCTTTCCATTTTTCTTATACCCGCGTGAAAAACTCATAAGGTGTGGTCTCTTGCTCCTCTATCTGACTTGTGGTTGGTTTTTTGGTTGTTTTTTTTCAAGATCTAAGGCGCAAAAAAACAAGAAAGTGAAAGAAAAATACAGGAGCAAACAAAAAAAAAAGTTTTCTTTCACTACAAAAAGAGAAAATGCATTCACAGCTCCAGATAGAGCGAATCCATATTTTGAAATCTGTAATACATAAAATCTACCATACAGGGTTCACATAGTGGTCAAGTTCTCTCATCTCTCAAAAAAATTGGTTTTTTTTCCAAATATATATATATACCTTATGTATTTCCAGCCATCGCAGTGAAATGTTCTTACCGTGAGCTACCCAGCCATGTTTGCACTGGTCACATGTTCGTAGGTGAATCTTCCCCGGCTGGAAACACTCGCATGTACAGTTCACCAGCGTGCAGCGGATGGCCTGCAGGGACACGGGACAGAAGCAGACACAGAGAGAAATCAACGTCAATCACGGCTCGGGTATGCAGGAGACATAATGAGAGGCGGAAAAGAATAGAAAGTAGGACTAAAGGAGGTGGGGGGGGGCGGGGGGGACAGCTGGACGAATTATTACACACTCTTGCAGAGCAGCAAATCCCTGCGGTTAGTGCTACTCCGTATTCATTACAAGAGCATAAAGTTTCAAATGTGACAAAAAATGCATCACAAATGCTGTCAGCACTTGCATCCATCGCTACAGACAGTAAAACGTGTGTGCCACCAAATTTCCCAACTACTCCTCTCATTCCAATGTGTGAATCTGCCTCCTCCTACTGTAATTTCCCAAAGTTCATGTGAACCGACACAGGACTTCCCTTCCTGAAAGCGCAGAAATGTAACTTGTTTTGACTGAAGCTCAATTACTCAACACTGTAGCTGCACTTAGTCTGACCCCGGAAAGCTTTTAGTAGTGAGAGGTTAAGTGTCCAGACTTGACGAGGGCATCTCGGCGCAACACAATGCATCGTCTGCGCAAGCTTACGGCTGTCATAAAAGAAACTGCACGAAAAAATATGATCCTGCATGACGTTTCCTCTTTTTTTTCAAACAATGAAGTCAATGTACAGTGTGGAGAACATGAACAATATCCACACAAATGAACACGGCTCTATCATCCAAATGAGCACAGCAGCTGCAAGCTGTAAATTTCACCGTGACACAGAGAAACAAGAAACAAGACAGGAATGAAAAGAGGGGAAAAAAAAGAAATTACAAGCATTAATCTTCATAAGGACTGGTCGGTCTTTGTTTATCAGACATTTTTTACATTATCAAGACAAACTGAAGAATAAAGATAGTAAAGCTTCTTGCACTGAAAATGGCTGAAAGGGAATGTGCAGCTGGAGGAGGATTTGTGCGGCAAAGAAAAAAAAGTATATTTTTTAATCAAATACTTTATTTCCCTAAAATCAACATGTAATCTAAGTACACTGGCTGCTAATATCAGGATAAAGAAGGTGATAACTTGGCATAATAAACCAATTCCACTAGAGGCAAATAATATATATTTTACGCACATATGGTTTTGGGTCAGTGAACGTTTTTTTTCCTGTGTGTTAATTTTTTCGAGGCCATAGAAGAAAAGAAAAAAATAGAAATCACTAAAATTGTGGAGCAAAAATGTTAAGAATTTCTGGAGGCTGTATATGGGGTGCAATGTATAAGGCGGTTTCTGAGATTGGCTGCCTATTTGTTATGAGAGGAAAATCCAAATGATCCAGTGCTGAGGAAACTGAGTCAAGAAGGCACCACTTAGAGACACCCGTCTGTCAGAGATGAAAGCGGCGAGACAATGACAAAGAAAGTGTTGTGTCCTCTCAGCAAATCCCTGCTTATCAGGGCTTTTATGGATTTACGATCTGCACTATGTCATAACGTCTCACTGTTATTCTTCTTAGACAAATGGTGTGACAGCGCTGTGACACAGACAGGAACATGCACACAAAGGGTCGTAGGTTGGAGTCCATGTCTGCGCTTTCACAACGCTAGAAATCAGCGGCAACGATCGGCCTTTACGTCACCGAGGTCAATCCATAAAACAATGCCACATGCTCTTTCTTCCCTGCAAAGCCACCACTGTGTTTAAAAAGCATAAAGTAACGTGCTCTGTGGATTACACCAGCAGCCGCTAATTCGGGATATAAAATGCAAGTTCACTCATAATCTACTTCGGGACCATAAAATCTATCAGAATCCCCCCTTTGCTTGCCCTCAGGTGCCGTAAACCAGATTAGTGAACGGAGGTGTCAAAGCGAACATGGACTAATCCAAGATTAAACACAAAATTACACCACTTCCAACCGTGTCACCTCTCTATTTGACACTGCGCAAGACAGGAGGCAGAGATTATTTGACTTTTTTTTTTTACACGTTTTTTAAGCTCTCCAGGTGCAGGCACGGCAATCCTCGGCAAGTGTGAGGGATTACGCGCCATGTGTCAGTTGGAGTGTACATATATTATGTGTAGAGCTGACGTTTCTTATCCAGGAGAATGTGCAATAAGCCGGTTCAGTGTTCCCACAAGGACACTTGCGCAGCAGACGTGGCCATTCATGAACATTCATTGGCCCTCAGGTCGAACCTATAACCTTTCAAAAAACCGTATAGACACACACGTCTGCCCCCTTGTCCTGAGGTAACATTGATTGAGGAGCATATACACTTAAAAACACACACAATACCTTTAGCCACGGTGCATTTCCCAGATTTTATGGGATGATGTTGAGGCAGCCTCTATGCTCATACATTTTTTTTCATCTATTGCACCTGCAGCACTGCCATCGACGTAAAATTCTCTCATTGTATCCTACGTTTTTTCCAGCAGATCACACTTTATAGAATATGATCAAACACCGCACTTTCTTTGAAATCTTAATTCCAAAAAACTAGTTGATGCAACCCTCCTCGCCTTGCTCATACTTAGAGTAGCCAAATTTAGTGCGATGATGTCACACAACTCAGTCTTTTTCTAATTACCTCTACGCGCAGCAGCGCTAACAGCAGCAGCAGACGGAAACAAACAAATGGAAATATCAAATGCACCTCCGCTGTTTACGAGCAGGGGCCTGACAGCTGACAAGATAGTTAAGGGGCGTCTAATATGGCAATTAGAGCGTGGCACTGTCTGCGGGGCTGCTGCTGTGACAAGGCGCCCTCTAATCACTGACTTATTACACTGGCTAGCACTACCTCTCATATCAAGCCCATTAAGCAGACAGCAGCATTAAGAAGCATTAAAGCAGCGGCGAGCCCCCCCCCCCCTCAACCGAGGAGCCTCTGACGGGAGAAAGAAGGAGGGGAGGGGGGCGGGCTGCGCCTGCTGTTCCTCGGGACTGATTCGGGAATTGTTGCACCGCTCAGTCAGGAATGTGTATCAGAGAAGATGTTTGAGATGTGACGGCTGATCGCATGCAATAGGCTGAAAGAAGGCAGGTGGGTTGCAAAGTTTTTTAAGGGGGGAAGTTAGAGAAGAAGCATGTGTGAAAGACGGCCATCAAAAACAAGCGGGTGGTTTGTCAGAGCGTTCAGAAAGACACAATTACAAACAGCCTTCTCATGATTGTCACGTAGACCCCCCGCCAGCGTGGTTTCGTGTCGGCCTGGCCACGGTTTAACCTGCGTCTGGCCTGGCCTGGGTCAGGGACAAGCTCGGGCCCTGCTCCCACTGCTACACTCGCACATATTTGTCACAGCAGGCCGGGGAGGAGGTTGTGTTATCTGAAGCCCGGGCCAGATACTCAGCATTAGTCACTGCGCTAGCGTCTCGCCAGGGTTTCCTCTTTGGCTCGCGAACAAGAGGACGACGGTGAGGCGAAAGGACAGCGGGGGTGTGTGTATTGTGAGACGGTTCAAAACCACTAGAAAAACGAGTGGCTCAAAAAGCTGTTAGCAAGTGCGGAAATTCCCACAATGCAGCGGCGGTTAGAACCAGAAAACAGTCAACACTCCCTTTCACGGGCTGCTGTGTTGCGGCGATGCTCCACAGCTTAACCTAACAGCGTTTGGAGAGCATCATTTTCAGCCCTTATCTGGCTCGAGTGTGCGCGTCTCACTGCTGGGTTTTTTTGTTTAGCTGGAGGCTTGATGTTTCATGGATGTTTTGCTTGGCTCGCGGTCCCTGTCCCAGCCCAAATGTATAAACACTCGCAGTCAGCGATAGCCAGCATCGGACCGGGGAGGACTCTCAATTAAAAGAGTGTTAGTGGGACAGATGGACTGCAAGAACTGCAGGAAATGGGAGCTTCAGAACAAGATGGCTTGGACCCCTCGGTTCACAGAGGATTGTAAACAGATAGACTGGGAAACATTGCCCAGAAACCGTGTCAGAATACACGCATAAACCAAGTGGCATATGTAGAGGTCAACCAATACAGTGAAACCATAGAGCTGCTGCTTATCCTTTACAAATATTCCCTGCAAGTGTACCACGGCTCTGTCATTTTTGTAACAGTATGCCTCTGAAAACAGCAGTCCAGCCTCTGTGTGTATCCGCGCTCAACAACGGCACAACGGAAAGCCGACCCAGACAGCTGCTGGTTCCAGGGTGGGTATTGTTCCTCTCGCTTTAATTGAAACCTTTACCATGTTCGACACACAGCCACAGACCGCATCCCTTGTTTGGTGAGTTAAGCAAAGCCGGGATTCAAATGAAAACCCTGTGTGCACGCCGCGGCGCATGCGTGTGCGTCTTTCGCGTCGGCAGCAGCAGCTTCAGATTTAAATTTGTCTCTGCCTTGGGTCACTGTAAAACACTGGGAGCATCTTGTCCTCTCTTCCACCCACAAGATATTATCTCATCCATGAGTTAGCTGCTGAAATGCCGTCAATTTCCTGCCAGAAATGTGCAGCCAACGTGTGCAGGGGGTGGGGGGTGCAGGGGGTGGGAGGGGAAGGCACGGCAGCTTTGCGTGTCATAAAGCGGCCCCTGGCTCCGTCAGATAGATCAGGACTTCACAATGTCCATATTGGAAACAGGTGACAAATAAAACATGCTGAATAAAGAAAGTCTTTGTAGTCAGGCACAGCACGCCACAAAATACAGGGGAGCAAATACCTTCTGCCAAGGCTAATTTTTGCTTGTTTGATTTTATACATGGGATTTGACTTGAAACAGAGCTTCGCTGCCTTACAAAGTGGTACAAAATAAACAACGATTAATAATTTGTGCGGTGACTTCAGCGAGAAACACCATTACACTCTGCAAGGGGGGAAAAATGCAGTCGGCAGAGAAAAAAACAGGCCTGCGTCTGTGAAATCCCCAAAGCCTGTCCTCCTTGTCAGTTCTGGTTTTGAGCCCAGCGGCTGGCAGTCACAGAGCCAGAGGTCCCTGTCCTTTGTGCAGCTGTGCGTCTGGGCTTTGACACGGGGCAGAGCGACCAGAGCTATGCTAATGGGAACCAAATGGGGCGTGAGTCCCCGGTGGATTACAGAAGGAGAGGAGATGCACGTGTTTTCATGTATTCATGCGGAGGCCTGGGACCCCCTCTCTCCCCCCACCCCCCCTTCTCTTCCTTTCTTTTCTGTTCTTTTCTTGAAATCAAACAAATGGGAGCGGCGACATCGACTGCTTGCACGAACCCTTAATTAATGCTCATTACAACGTACAAGAATCAGTGCAGTTAGATCAGATTTGGCTTCTTGTGCCTCAAGAACCCTGCGACTCACACCGCACTTACAAATATCTTGAAGCTCGAAAAGTAAATAAACATCCGACCGAGACTGTTGAACGATAAGCGCATCTGAAATCCATTCAAGCTATTTTGACGGAAAATGTGAAACACAAGTGTGAGATTTGTTGATTTTACCTCCGATCTGTGTCCTGATGTAGCTGCATCAGGTCGAGCCGAAGCAGCAGGTGTAGCTTAAAACACATCAAATCTGGTTCAGATGTAATCAAACGACCGTCGAGAGTAGTCGACGGTGAGAAAGTCACAGTTTGGCATGGATCGGTTTTACTACCCCCCCCCTGCCTTTTTTCTTTTTTAAATATGAATCTTATCCTTTGTGAGCACATTTGCAAAATATCCGCTGGTAAAATGCAGAGCATAAATCTGAAGTTTTATAAGTGTACAAAATGAGAAGCTGATGATATCTGTCATTGTCCTTCCAGATGATGTTTCTTTGACCAAAAGATTCCGGCCTGTGTGTGTGTGTGTGTGTGTGTGTGTGTGTGTGTGTGTGTGTCAGCTGTCTGATATGACTCACACTCCGCACTCCCTCACATATACACACAACACCCGTGTGATGACTCCACGATCAAACACAAATGGGAGGAATTTCTGCTTCCAACTTTTTTTTTCCACCCCTCCTCCTTTCGCCATGGCTTGACGCCGTCGCCAACCGTCCCGCGACGTGCACCGCCCGCCTCGGGGAAAATAAAAAACTTAAAATCAGAAACTTTAAGACTGACTCACTCGCATGATAAATTGCCGTGCGTGTACTCCGGGACAGTCATGCTTGTTTATGAAGTGGACGGATAAAGGACCCAGCTGGCTTTGATATTGTGAAACAAAGAGGCAGAGGGAGCGTAATATCGCAACGCCGCGCCAGGAACACCGCTATCATATCAGCGCAGATGGAGAGCTGTACCACACCGTTCCCTCCACGCCGTCAGCACTGAATATTCTGAGCACAGAGAGAGAAGCCCTTTTTCCCATCTTTTGTGCAGACAGCAGGTCCAGGCAAAAGCCCCTGGTCCAAGCCCCTGGCCCCCTTCTCAGCTCTCCTCAAAGCATTTCCCCAGCCAGAGATCAAACCATCTGCCCAGTGACAGACCTCTGAGTCCACAGACACCAGGCCAGGTTCAAAGCAGGGTGCTGGGGGAGGCAGGGAGGGATTGAGGGGGAGAAAGCGGGAGTACGAAGGGGAGATTTCAGTGGAGAGGTAGAGAGGCGAGATGGCAAGGGAGGTGAGTTTGAAGGGGTGCGGGTGGGTGGAGGGGGGGGTGGGAGTCGGGGAGGCAGGTGTATCAGAGAGGTGGGGGAAGGCCCGCTGCGGCACAGAGAAAGTGATGAGGGGAGTTAGGAAGGTTGTGAAAGTGTTGTCAGGCCAGTCTGTTCTCATATGACTCAACTTTTACCGTAAGTTCAATATGGACATGGAATGTGACAAACTGAAATAATATATTACATTTGTTAAAAGATATGGCCCACTATATCAAATTTCTTTTAGTGTCCGTTTCAAATTGTGAGTCAGCCTAATTTGTATCACTCCTTTTCACTAATTCATTTGTACAACAACTGACACTAAAGATATAGTATAATTTCCACAAACACAAAACCACATATTGTGTTTTGTAATCTGTTCAACCAAAATTGAAAGTAATTCATTTTGGTCAAAAGTAATTCATTTAAGTCATATGAATCAGATCAAATTTGAGCAAATGGCATTAACATTGTTTGCAATTTCTGCCTGGAAAATTACTTGCAATCTGCATCTAGATTGTTGATTATTTTCCTTTATTGATTGTAGTTTCAGTCTTTCAAACATAATAAAAGCCAGAGATCACTTTGATTGTTAGACTTCCAATTGTTCAGGGACACGCTTTACTTGCTGGCTATTATGTGCACAGGAAAGCAAAGACAACAAAAGGGCCCTTTGTGGTCAGTATGGAGTGGACGTGCGCCTGCCTTCGGGTCATTCTGAGGGAGCGAACCGCGCCACACAAGGACAACTCCCTGTCAGACGGGACACCTGCGCTCGCCGCCTGCCTGAATGCAAATATCGGCAGCAGTGCACACAAGCTTTCTGTCCAGAGGCTCGAAGGAGTGACATGACCACACAGTGCGACCGGACACATGTTTGGGTGAAGCAGAGAAAAGAGGGAGGTGTTGCCGGAGTGTAAAGGGGACAAGAAGAACTGCAGGAGTGAAGAGTGTGTGTGTGTGAGGTGGAAATAGAGTGAGGGGATACGACCGACATCATCTGCTCTTTACTTCTCTCACCCCAACACAAACAGAAAGTATTAGTCAGAGCCCAGACATATTGCCGACCCCTCTCTGCGAGGGGACATCTCCATGACGATCATTGGTTGGCGTGGGCGACAGGACACACACACAAACACACAGCCACGACCCGGGCTTGACAGCAGCGTGACGACAGGAGGCCAGCGCTGCCGAGGCTCCTTCAAATTGACATTCAGTCATCACACTCGTCTGCAGGGCGGGGCGTTACCTCCTGAACTGCACACATGCAAGCGCCCACACACTCTCCCACATTCCCTCTCACACACACACACACCCACATTCACACACACAGTGAATTCCCCTACTCGAACTAGCTTCCAGCCAGCAAAAATCTTGGAGGAGTTCCTAGATTTAATCTCGCCAATAGCTCTTTATTTTCTTTGACCATTTTTAATGTAAAAAAGACTTGCGCTAATTGTGTGTAAGCAATCTCCAAATTATGCATATGTGAGTGCTTTTTTTTTTNNNTTAGCTGCGCTGAACGCTGCAGTAGACAGACAGATTGGCTGGTTTTCAAGACACACGACTGGGCAATAATATTTGTTTCTTTCCTCAGAGTTTTGTTCAAACAGTGTGTCAGTGTGGTGGTTTACTTGTAAACACCTGGGCCTGCACACCCAACAGCTGTGGAAATACAAATCTATGTATAAACTACACCGAACCGGGGATAATTGCTCTATTCACATTATTTGCAACTGACTTCCACTGTTAGTTTTTGCAAATTTGTTGCCTACTCACTGCTGTGTCTGTTTAAAAAAAAGTATCAAAATATGACCAGAAAGTGATGGTTTACCTCAGCCAGCATAGTGAGAAGACTTCACTTTTGTAGTTCCCGATTTGGATGTAACACTCCCAGCAAAAAACTGCAACTTCCATCAGTGTTTACAGTCCCGGTCAGCAAATGACACAGAGAAATACAGCGCAGAGACCAAGATGCAGGCGAGGAGGAGAGGGGAGGGGGGACTCAGTCAGCATTTAACCAATGGCTACATTACCGCAGTGACAAGTGTGTCACTCCCGAAGCCACACAATGAAGCAGACAAGCGTGCATGTGTGTGTGTGTGTGTGTGTGTGTGTGTGTGTGTGTGTGTGTGTGTGTGTGTGTGCTTGCGTGCAGTGGGACAGTTTGAAAGGGGCGGGAGAGAGGTAGACGGCGAGCCAAAGGAAAGTCCATCTGGGTGTTTTCGCCTTTATCAGTCTTACAAAGTTCACAGATAGAGGCTGAAGTGGAGGCTAGACACTGTTCCAGAGTCACAGGTCACAGACAGCGACAGATCAAACAGGTGGGTGAAAGAAAAAGAGGGAGAGGGGGAGCAAAGCATTTAAAGGAACGCAAGAGTTAGCGAGGAAAAGTGGGTGCCAAAGCCCCCCGGTGATTGCTATTCTGCAAATCGAGCCTGACCAAATTGGAAATTCTCTCTCAGGACCCTCTAAGTCCACTTCATTTGGCCAAAGCCGGAATCCTTATTCCAGCAATTATAAAGCTATTGACTAATTCGACATATGCTCGCGTGTCTTCCAGCCCTTGAGTGCTGCTGCGCCATTGAGTCATTAACTTTGACAAATTGTGACAGACTTTTTTATTGCCACCCAATCATGAGAAACAAGACTGTGGCAGAGGAGTTAATGAGTGGCATGTTCGCCCCCCTCCACTCTCTCTTCTCTCTCCCCTCAACTTCCACCATCTCCTCTCCACCCCTCCACTTAGATTCCCCCCCCACCACCACCACCACCCCCCAACCCTCCATATTTATAATTTTACCACATCCTAACAATAACACGGCCGGCACTCAGCAGAAAACACGCGTACCCCGGCCTAATGAATCTCATGCCTTTACCGTGGTAAAATGGCCAGTAAGTATTACCAGCTGCAACACCCCCCCCCCCCCCACACACACACACACACACACACACACACTCTCATTCTCTTCCTCACTCTCCCTCTCTCTCCTTGGCAGTGGCATTGAGCTTGGGAGCGCAGGGGGAGAGGGGGAACTTGGAGGTGGTGGTGGTGGGGTGGGGGCCAGGCAGACACATCTGAGTGCAGCTGGACCAGGGAGGGGGGAGGAGGGGGGAGGAGGGGGGTGGCCGAGGGATGAGGAGGAAAAGTGGGGAGGTGGAGTGGAGGGGAGAAAGACCGCAAGTCTCCGTGTTTCCAGCTGCCTTTCTCAGGGGCTCGGTTTTCTCTCCCTCCTCTTGGTTTTTTCGCAAGGCCCTTCTGGTCCCAGCTTACTTGAAAAATCACAAACACACACACACACACACACACACAGACACACACACACACACACACACCCTGATCCACCTCCCCTCCATCCCTCATATTCGGCCATCTTTGTTTGGACAGGGCTCAGGAGTTCCAGAAAAGCTCTCTCAGATGTGCTGAAGTAAGGGAAAAACAAAACAAACTGGCCCTCACACACACACACGCACACACACACACACTCCAAATTTATGTGAACGCACAGACACCAACAAGTACTTTGAACACACGCATAATGCAGCAGAGCAAGAGAGCCTCACACACTCGCATACATGAACAATTTCACATGTGCAAAAATACCGACTTCAACCAGAGAACAAATTTGCTGAGAGACAGAGAGAGAGAGGGAGTGGGGGACATTTTTTTCTTCACGGAGGTGGGCAGCCGACCACTGAAGGCATGCATTCTTTTACACAGTGCACGTGTGTATGTGTGTGTCCCGATCCCAGATCACAGCAACAGGGCAGCCCTGAAGCATACCTCGACATGTGTTACCTCTTTGTAATATTGACTTTGTTATAGCTATACGAGTGGGAGAGTAGCGCCAAGAGCTCGGGCCTTAGCAGTCGTGGGGCCCCTGAGTTCGCCAGAAAACAAATACCCCGAACAAGCCGTGAAAACAGAAAACACGGCTCACACAATAGAAATCTATAAAAACACATTCAAATAATCTACATGTGCTGAGGACTTTTATTCAGAATATGACTAATGTAACAGAATGTAACTGAACATGTGTCACATGAAAGTCAAGAATCCTCTCTGCAAAATTCTAATTTCACAGCGGGCGGCTTCTAGACTAATGCAAAGATCCTGCCAAGATCTGTGATTTTCCAAATTGAATAATTAACAATTATCATAGCAACATGGCACTTCGTCAATATAGTATTCACAAAAACAAGCCTTTAATATTTGTGTTGAAAAAATAATCAGGACAAATGTCAGGAAGCCTCAAAACCAGAGGATACAAATAAAAAAAAGCAACTAGAAGGAGGAGGGGGAAAAAGCAGATATGTTGTTTATTTGATTGCTTTGCAAAAATAAAAGATTATCATTTTCGTCTTCCCACGAGTGTGAATCCCATCTTGTCTCCTTCCCTAGTGATGACTTTGCTTATACATTTGAATAATGAAGGCAAGTCATTTGAATATTCCCTCTGTATTTAAAAAAAAGATGTTTTTACACGATGCAGCAATATTAGCCATGTTAATTGGGCTCTTTGGACTTTCCCAAAAGAAAGGCTAAATTAATTACTTATGTCGACAAAATGTCAAACACGTCGATCTAATAACTACAACTGTTTCCAACCGTGTTGTTTCCAGTGTGTGCACCCCCAATCCCCCCCCGCCCGCCCGCCTTTGTGCGTGCGTGTGAATGAACTTAAAAACACTTTGAGCGTCCACTCGTCTGAGTTAGATCTAATGAACGAGAAGGGAACAAAATGCTTTGACATCCTCTCCATGTTTCACGGGTGGCTCTTGAGAGTCCTTCTCCAATATTCATCCCCTCTTCTCATACTAATCAGCCACTACGGTATTGACTGTTTGTGCTTGCACAGTGACTTGTGTGTGTGTGTCTGCTCCGCGCCGTACACACTAATTTCTTATGCTCAAACGTGCCAAAGTCCACTTTGTAATTAAAGTTGTAAGAAAAAGTGAATTATTTGCAGGACGCTAAGTATGTGTTTGTGTGTGTGAAATGTGTAATGTGTTCATTAATGTGTACCCTCCACCACAGAGAGCTTTGAAGTCCCACATTTTTCTTTCTTTTTAATTTTTTTTTTTTTCTAGCTTTTGGCTGTTTTTCAGTCTTGAAGGGAAAAAAAACAGTATCAGCGCATTTTCCTCAAGTACGAATAAACCAAGACTGGGAGAGGAGACGATGGGGAGATGTTATGAGTATGTGTAACGTATCTGTGTGCATGCGAGACCGCCCGATGAGTGTGTGCACGCACGTGCATGTGTGCTACGGCTTGCCGTGTGCTCGCAGAGGGGCCTGCTGATGCCATGTTTCAGACGACCCCTTGAAGTGGAAATGAGGTTCCTGGGTCTAGTCCGTTAACTAGTCCGTTCTCACAAAGTCAGCAAACTCTGCTCCCCCTCTGAAGACATGCTGACACCCCCCACCCCAAACCCACCACCACCCCCATCATCCAGCCCGTGGTCAGCATGCGGGATGAATTCACCATCAGCCCCGAGGAACTGAACCTGGTCCCCCTTATTTCATGTGCTCTTGTTTTGAATGCATGATGCAGAGCAGCATGTTGTTCAGTGTCTTCAGGTAGCTTTTGTCCTGATGCGAGGACTGTTCAAAGCCACTGGCGAAAAAGAAGGAAAGTCAAACACACATTCTCTGACTACTATCAGAAAAAGTCTACACTATTTTTAATAAAGGTTCCATTTCACTAGATTTACTTTATAAATCATCTTAAATGTTTATTATCCTTTCAATCATTCATGATTTGTTTTCTACCTTATCAATAAAATTAAAAGAAAATAAAATTGTTAGACATGGCAAGGGTGACTTTGGTTCGATCAAATTTGAACAACTACAAATAAATGTTTTTATTTCTTAAAATATTTTTCTATTTTCCACTCGAGCATATATGTTTAATATAGATGTACATTACTAATTACTATTTCTATCCTATATTATTTGTCTTATGCTGTGTGTACGCATGGAGGCTGGTGTTTGAACCTGTGCGAGCACCTGAGGGTCCATCCCCAGCCGTCCTCAGAGCGGGGAGCGACAGCTGTACGCTGATGCTCTAGCGATAGGCATCATCGGCTTGCTGGAGACTAATTGGTCCACAGCGCTCTCAGAGTGGCCTCGCTAATTAATTAGAAAGGCAGTGGAGCTGAAATTTTTAATCAGGACACCAGGCTCTCCAGCAAGCAAGGGTGGGGTGGGGGGGAGACACATCACCCCATCATTCCATGTAATCCACCTGACACCGATCGTGTCATATGGAGTGTGTTTAGGATTTCATGTGATCCGGCAGGAGTGCGAAATAAATCTATTGCGAAGCTTGTTAATTTTATTTCAATTCTGAGAAATTCACAAACTGCGTGTCCCACATCAGTGTGTGGCTGCTTCTTCCCCTGGAGAGCAACATTAAGGTGCCCTCTTCCTCTGCATGTGTGGGCACGTTTATGATATGCATTGTGTACTGATCCTCCGTATTTTATTTGGCAATAAGATACAGTCGATGTGCTGCAGTGTGTGGTAACAAATATGCTGCTGCTGATCTAAACTGGAAAAAGGGGAGAGGAGTGACGCATGTGGCAATGTCACAACTATTTTTTTTACTGTTCTGTTACTTTTTTTACTAATCCATCTACAAGGTGAAAGCAAAAATATTATGTTTCCCTCTTCTCCCTTGCCGTACTTTACTAATTAAAAGCACTCAGTCAAACCAACACTTTCCATCACACCCTATGAGAGAGTGTGGGAATCACAAGCTTCTTAGAAAAATAGTCCCTTGGTTTTGTATTTCTCAGTTGAAAACGGGGGAAAAAATGACTCTAACGACGATGCTCTTGCTCCACTTTGGGGGCACATTTATGTCCCAAAAGCTGCGCACAACACACCGCAGTGATTTGTGGTTGAGGGCAACAGTCTGCGTGGAATCAGCCAGACCGAAAGACAAGACGGGAGAAGGGAAACAACACGTCTTTATCATCGCACTGCTGGGATGACAAGCAGTGCCTTGAGTCACAATAACAGGAAAATCATAGCGCGTGCATGAATCAGGAAACACTCACCTAGTTAGCACAGATAACAGGCCAACTGCGTTATACAAAAAAACACCTTTAAAAATGGCATGTATGTGGTCGGCTGGAAAGTTTCCACAGATACCTCTACCTCGCCTAGTGACATTACCTACGCGGCGTTCCTGATCTTCACAGCCGCCCCTGCCTTTGTTCGGCGTTAATCAGCCGCCCGCTCTTATCAGCCTGTTGCTTCGGCCAAAATAAACACACGCCGTCTTTTTATTGCTTTGTTTTCACAGGTCATTAGGGGGAAGGAGAGAAGACGCATTGATTAGTTTTCCAGACCACTGGATTATTGTTGTGTTATGACTATCATCATTAAGTTTCATTAAGGCCGAGGTTGTTCATGTTTCCCCAGAAAATGAAGACGTTGCAGGAACAGCGGCGCTTGATTGAGGGGTAAACGCGGCTCCGTGCTAATCAAGAAGGTAAAGGCGAATCGGAAAGGCACGTCAGTTTATTTATGTGCGCGGCTTGTTAGAGGCAGCCAGTTGTCAGTAAACCGCCCCAATTTAAAGACGGCGCTGACCCCATTTTGGGTTTCGAAACTGTATTTAAATGAATCACTCTGGTCCCATCATTCATATTTTTCTCCCCGCTCTAAAAGACTGAACTACATTTCCACGTTTCTTTGAAGGGCATAAAAGAGAACTTAATGAAGCGGCATCAGTCCCTGGCCAGGTCCTCCCAGCCAGCTTTGCTCCGGAGCTACACATATGCTCCCAAAGCAGGAGAGATACCGGTTCTGTCGCTGGGCTAATTAGCATGCGTTAGCTAGTTAGCGAGAGGGCGGCCCTGTGTGATGTGTACTGAAGTGGAGTAAAACACTGGGGCAAGGACTGTACTAATGGCCCACTTCCTGCCTCTGGGGACCCTCCAACACAGCTCCGCACGTGCCAGCGTCAGCACAGCCACGGGGCACCCACGGGGCAGCCACGGCGCCACTGGCAGAGCGGGGCGCACGGGAAGTCGCCCGGCTCGGCTGTGTTTGTGTGTATAGCCTTGCCATGTAACAGCAGATGACAGTGACACTTGCTAGCACACACACATACACATACACACTCACAGGCACAAACTGAGAGTGACGTGCAGGCTAACAGATTCATCAGCCTATGAAATAGCTCAGACAGCTGGGACCGCGGTGCGAGCGCGCCGCTTGGCATTTGCCGATGCATTATTTACAGCAAGGAGCCGGAGCATTAGCGAGCTCTTTGGCACCCGGTTCGCAGGCGGAGGTGGCAAACACCGAAGGCAGGCAGAGTGTGTCTCTGTCAGCGCGGGTAAACAAACAGTGGGGACGCGGTGTGACGGCGCAAATGGTGTGCCACCC
>CAESWR010000004.1:111388-125419 GCA_903171835.1 Mullus surmuletus | reverse complement strand
TTGCCCTCCAGCTCTGGTGACTGTACGTGCCACATGTCGACGGCCGACCGCTGACTCAAAGAAACGCAGCAGTTCGCCCTCAAAGGCAAGGAGGAGGCCGCGCGTAAGAGAGGAGGTAAAACGCCAAAGCTGTGGGGGGTCACACACACCTGTGAATAAAATCACCAGTTCTCCTGCACACAGCTTTATGGCTTCACACACGTTTTCATCTTGGAATCCCACATAAATCACACTGTAACACCCCTCCTATAACTTCTGACTGGTGCGGTGTAGCTGGTCTGCAGTACATTACGGCAGTATTCAGAATATGGATGGATCCTCTTTCTACATAAAAGTCAGATTGAATTATGAAGTTGCTCAGGTGAACAAAAACAGGTACACTGATCTTGTTATCTCCTGAAACGCTTACAATTTTAATGTTTGACCACCTCAAACTTATCTGCGACTGATTGTTGCAATCACTGTGCTCCTGTTTTGTGTTTTGTTTTGTTTTTTTACTATAATACACTAGCTGGTATCTAGAGCTAAGGAGACGGTTGCATCTGCCACTCCTCAAACCCTCAGTCTGGAATCCAAAATAAAACATCTCTGCTGCTACTGGTTGGACATAGGTCATATCAGGTTGTGAGGTTTTGTTTTGGCGGTGTTCTTTGATGTAGTGGTTGGACAGTCACTAAGAATTCAGTTTAGCAGAGCATTTATCACAATACACCCCCACCCCCCCAAAAAATGCTTCAAAGCTCATCTGATGATATAAAATAACAGGTGCTTTGAAGTTCTTTCACAACAGTAATATTCATACTAGCATACGTAAACAGTATGAATTATCTTAACAGAATAATATGAACCAATTGGTGGGTTAATACATGCAGTAACTCTCTTAGTCGGAATAAAGCAGGCCAGAAAATGTCCTGCTTTGTCACTGAACAACATCACATTGTCCTCCTATGCTACTGTAATCAGTAAAGTTCACTGAGAGCTTCCTCTGGCCACCACGCACACACTCGCACTTGCTGCGCGTCTTAATGAATTAACGAGGGTCTGCGGCCACACCCCTCACTTCAAGGACTTCAAGGAGGTAGACGGAGTGTGAGGGTGGAGTGGAGAGGGGACTCGGGGGCTGCTTTGAATGGCAGGAAATCCCTGAGATGTTTTCTGTACTCTCTGCCACAACCTCAGGGCCTGCAGAGGTGTAGAGGGGAAATTGTGTTTCTGACACAATCGTAGTAGCAGGCTACCTTCTGACTCTACCCTTTCTTTTATTTTTGCTGTTTTTTCCAATATCCCTGTCTTTTGCTCGCACGCACAAACATACATAAACATGTCTTACACAAATCCTCATCCTGCAGCCAGATGTCCTGGGAGAGAGAGAGGCCAATGTGCCCTTTTGCACAAACACACACACACACATACACAGAGTGGAGTGTCAGTGGGCAGGGGAGTGTCCCTGTGCAGGAATGCGGGGATGATAAGTTGTGGAGGTGTCAGGGGAGAGACCCATGCTGTTACAGCCAGACACCTAAAAACACTCCACCCAGCTTCCAGCTCCTCACTGTTCTTTTCTCCCCGTCCCTTCTCTCCTCTCTCCTTTGTAAACTTTCTTCTTGTCCTTCCATTGTTTCGTCCTGCATATCTGTGTCTCGTTGTACCCTCGCCCCTCTACCTCTGTGCTGTCCATCCCACTGCCTCCTACAGGCTGTCCCTATAGATCACTTCTCTCTTATCAGTCTCAGTTTTTTTTCTTCACTATACAAATTCCTTGGCTCAGTGTCAGATCACAAGCTTGCCAGATGTATCAGATAATCCTGACAGGGATATATTTTACTTTAAATTAATGGAATAAGTCCCGACTGCACATTATCTTACATATATGTTTCTCAGGGATAGCTTGTGATTTCCATTTTAACAATGGCTGCTTTGTTGCACTTTTACACCAAAATACAGCTGCCCACTCTCTCGGACGTCACTTCTACAGCAGCCCCTTAATGCATGACAGACTTCGCTATCGCAGTGATTTTTTAAAGAGAGTGTCCTCCATTTCAGACAAAATTCAGGCAAAATGATGCCTGATGGCCAGTTGCAGACAGTCATTGTCAGCTGTATCGCAAAAGCTATCAAATAGGCACCAGGTCTGTTAGCTGGGTTTTTTAAGGTGACACATAAACATGATGAGTGAAATTGTAGGACCATCATTTTGCTCTAACATGTCTGTTTAGATGTTCCTGTAAACCATATGTAATAACATTCAATCGTTCAGTGGTGCTGGATCAAGTGCTCCTCCTGCACTCACAAACAAAAAAAAAAACCTTGGGCCAGACAAAATGGCAAAGTCCAGGCTTAAAAGCAGCAGTTCAAAAAACAATCCCCAATGCTCTGTCTACTTAAACTGTCTGAAGGAGAAATCTTTGACAGAGTTTGACAGCCTTCAAGTAATTTAGTTTGGTAAGAAAATCACCAGCATTTTGAAGAAATTTCAATCTATGAGTGATATCTATATCAACATTCATAGGTCACTGAAACCACTCTGACGCAATCTCTCTCTGTCTCTCCCGGTGTCTCCTCCCTTCCTCGGCTGTGGACCCACATAGTGACCAGGTCATGGTGACATCTTGGCCGTGCTTGGATCAGCTGCTTGGAGCATACACACTCGGCACATGCAGAGACACACACGGAACCATCACCAGCCCTAAATAACCTCAGTTCTGAATGGCTTCGTGACTAAAGAAGAGCTGTCCTGTATCTGGAGGCTGAGGCGTCCACGGGGGCCCCACAACTGTCTGAAGAGAAGAATATAACCAATTCTTCAGCTTTATGGGGAATAGTAATTACGGATCTCGGCTCAAACCGTTAACACTTTATCAGCCCACGCAGGTTTCTGCCTGCTGCACAGTTTGAGACATGGACATTTTGGTGAATGTCTTATTGTGGCGCTGGATTATATAAGATAATTGAGAACACTTTATCAAATGTATTCAAAATATGATAAAATGAAAAGAATTCTTAACTTGCGGCAGCAATGTTTTTTTTTTTTCCTTGGGAGTTGATTTTATCAAAAGCAAAGCAATCCAAGGCATATCTCAAAATTGAATGTGAGAGAGACAAGGATAAATGTGCTGCCTGAAAATTCATCGCCGGACCAACAAGCCACCGCTGCCCCTTCTTCCCAATGCATTTCCCCTTAATGATTACTCCTATAAATATAGCAGCAGACTTTTTCTCCCTCTATCCTTGGCTTTCTTTTTTTTCATGGCTCTGGAATTTTGAAACTCCGCTTCTCCAAGGACTAAGTGCAAGTACAACCCTGGTTTGTACCTTATTTATTTATCAGTCGTTCTATGCGCAGGAATTACGTTTTAAAATTTGTTTTTTCCCTCTCTGTTTTTTATGTATGATGCTGGGTGTAGAAAGCGGCTGGCAGTAGCGTAGAGGGTGAGTCATGCCAATAAAGGCTATTGAATAAAAGCAGATGTTAAAACTTTCCCTGGCAATTAAGCATCGCCTAAGTGCTGAGAAGCCATGTGAAGATTAAGGAAACTGAGCTGTTTGTTCCCAGGCTGCTATGATATCACCTGTTGTTTGAAGTCTTTCGAGTGGTTAATGATATTGAGAGGAAGTATAACTTTGTATTTAAGTGTGTTTGTGCATTGGAAAAAAGAAAATCTGTGACGCAAATGTGCGTGTGCAAATTTAAATGTGCATTCTCCACCTGAATTGTATCAGTTCCTGGGAGGCCTGAGTGTTAGCATTAGTGTCAGTGACTGCAAGGTGATGTGTTGAGACCTGCATCCCTGTGAGACCAAGCTCCTTTCTGGCTGGCTGGCTGGCCTGCTGTCTCACCCCACCCTACTGCAGACTGCAATATTGAAAAAAAGTGTCTGAGCTTGTACTTGGTGGCAGGACGAGGCGAATGGGGCGGGATGTTGGTTTTGTGAGCCGCGCTGACAAGGAGCCTTCCCTTTCTATTTCCCTCGTGCAAATCACTTCAAAACGGAAGTGGCTATCAGAGAGGACAGTTCAAACGAGCTTAAACACATGAGACATTAATGGACGGACACCAGGCAGTTGCGGTAAATTCCATTGAGGCGGAGTATGGTTTTTAGCACACTTTAAAACAGACAGACACACAATGAGAGGGTACCGCTTTTTTTTTTTCTTTTTATGGGCTGTCAACAAAACTCTGAGCATCTAATAACAGTGCTGCGGCCAGGCGGTGGCTGAAGCATCCCTTTTAGCCCATCACAACTTAAGTGGCTGGAAGAGGAGTTAAGGTAGCGACGGGGTGACGAGTGGACGTGAGGTAATTGTGCGAACCAGGTGGAGTGGTTTCCAAATGGGAGGAAGCCACACGGGTGAGCAAGCATGGAGGATGGACAGACGGGTTCATCATCACGACAACAGGCTCTCCGATTCCACTGCCGCGGTCACCTCTTAATAGTCGTCAGCGGGCGTCAGTGCAGCCCCATTGAACACGTCACAGGGGAAATGAGCGGGTTGCCCCTGACAACTGTCAACACCTGGAGTTGGACGCAGTGACAGGAGACGAAGGATTCGAAGTTGGTGAGGGAATAAAGAGGACTGCGGTGAATAAGTGGTGGTGGATGACACGTTATGTGGAGGAGGAACTCTGCCACAACCCAAAATTAGCCTAAACTCCTCCAGAAGGGAGTGAATAGGAATGTAGCTCCCCTAAATTGAGAACTATGGTTTGTGATCACAAAAGCCTCCCACGAAAAATGACAAATGATTCTTTGGACAGAGGCTTTGAGGCTCGACACCTTAGCCAGACACCCCGCTGTTAAAACCAGAGTTTATCATTTCCTGCAGTCCTTAAACTAAAGGCCACCATTCATGGCGTGATATACGCAGTGGATAGATCATGAGGGGGAATAAATTGATCGATATTTTAGTGACAGCCTCCGGGCATCTGATAGATGCCCCTCTCCTCACTCTCGACTGTAACCGTGCAATTACACACACACACCGCTTCCTGTGTCCGTCCATAAATCACGGCATTCACAAGACAAAGAATGTGACACACAGAGCGAGTGGGGAGGAGCGGTGCGCAGAGGCGAAGTCTTGTGAACCGGGGGGCTGATCACTGCCAAAGTGCCTGAGGAGGAGTGGCTCGGGTGGGGCGGTGTGGAGGTGGAGGGATCAGATTGAGACGGTGGATAAGACCGACAAGGTTGAAATACCCCCACCCCTTCTGCTTTAACAAACGCAGTGCAGGACACATCTGAGGCCTCTGCCCTTGTTTCTCCCTGCGCTCCCTCCCTCTTCACCTCCCTCTTGAGGGGGCGCTGGGGAACATTCCTGGGCTCCAGCTCCTCCACTCTGGGCATTAATCCCCTACAGCTGTGCCCCTGACTCCCTCCTTTCCTCCCCTCTCTCCCTCTCCGTCTCCTGCACCCCCTCCCTCTATCTTCCTCTCTTACCCCAGCTGGCCCTTACACACTCTTTTTCATTTTTTTCACAAGCTACTCACAAGTGACACATGTAAAACATGTAAGTTTGGTTTCTCCAAATTCAATGGCAGTTTGCATGCATATTGCCATGGTGAGACATGCGCTTGCATGCACAAGTATATACACATAAAAACATGTGCCGTATGCATCCTATTTTATGCTGCTTTGGTTTTCCAGAGTCCCTCGTAGTTAGCCCATAGTGACACACACACATACACACACAAGCACACAGCTACAAGCATACACAGAAAATCCCCTCTGGCTGTGCCCCGGAGCTTCTGCTGAGACACCGCGTTGAGGGCCCGAGGCCCCAGCATCACACACAAGGACCTTAGGATAGCCCAACATGACTTCTCTCTCCTCCTTTGAGACATATTCCAGCTCCTCCCTCCATATTTAATACTGAGACAGAGGAGAAACTCCGGGAATAATGTACAGAGGGGGCTCGTGAAGCACATAAATTATGAAAGAAATGTGGGAGATGGAGACATACGGCGCTGAAGGTATATGAAGTCTTTCTCAATTACAATTCAGATAAAAGATCATTTGATCTGTCTCCTTTAATCCTCTGAGGCTATATGATTTTTATTTGTTCTCTGAAGCAGAGTCAACGTGATTTTGCAGTAATTGTGTTGCCAAATATAGTTATTATTGCGAAGTGGTTTCTGACCAATTTTCACCATGTTAATTGCTACAATAACACTGGATTGTTGGCTATGCTCATGATGTTATCTCACTCAAAGGAAGATCAAAAACTTCATACACCAGTAAATTCCCATTCCCATAATTTGTGTCTGTGTGTGTCGCCAAGAAGTTACATGCATGCTCACATCATGTGTCCTCACCTGCATCGTTGGAAGTGTAGCTGCACAAGGGAGTCTCACTATGTGGCTGCATTAAAAGGATTTCAAAAATCAACTTGACCAAATCACACTCAGGAATGTGGTTTGGAAGTATTGCCCCCTCCCAACGCACGAATGCACGCAAACACACCACACACACACACACACACACACACACACATACACGCACGCACACCACACACACAAAACTCTGACAGACAGGAGCAGAGTTAATAAGCCATGTCTCAGGAGAGGTCGTTGCTTGTGTGTGTGTATGTGTGTGTCAGGATACAGGGGCTCACAGGAGCACAGGAGTAAATTAAAACACACTTTAATAAAGTGACCAGAGGCAAGGCCTGTAGGCCACCCGCTTCAACACACACACCGACACAAGCACACACAAAGATGCAGAACACACACACACAAAGACCGACACACTCCTCTGGGACAGGATGGAGAAGTATCCTGGTGAAAGGAATGTGGACAGACGGGGCGACAGCGGCAAAGCACTGGAGAGGAGCGAGGGTGGAGAGAGAGAGGTCAGAAGTAAGCCGCCTTGTAGTGTTTCGACAATCTCTACGAGGGCCAGGTGTCTACCGACCAAATAAACCGTTTCACTACATAGCTCTACCTCCCACTGATTCCTGAGAGCGCCTTGAATGTGGAGCTTCAACATCAAATTTTTTCTCTCCTCTTTTTTCTTTCGTTCAGTGCGTGGGTGCGATGAGAAATAGAATCATAGAAAGTCAAAGACAAAAGTTTTACTACGTACTCAAGTGAAATCATTGCTGCCCTCTAAGAATAACTGCTTCCTCATAAGTAAACAAAAGAAAAGCCCAATCACCTGCTGTGAACCCTGCAACAGTCCAAATAGAAGTCAATGACTTATGTTGTTTAAAACAGAGGGAAATGTATCAAATTTCCCAAATGTCATAGCAACCCAAATATGAAGTATCCAAACAAAATCAGATTGTTATTTACTATAAAATCCTCAGCTGCATTGTGCCGTTTTTCTATTGCTGTATGTGTTTTTGAGCTATAAAGTCAATAGCTTTGGAAAAAGTTGAGAAGGAGCTGTAAGAGTTAAATTACTTCTATATTATTTTTCTTTTGTTAAGTTTTAGCGATTTTCTAATGGAGAAAAGGAAACTTATAATCAAGCAAAAATTGGACCGTCTTTGTGAAATGAACTATTCCTTTAAATGCACGAAGCAAATGTGGCACCAATGTCTGATGAGACTGTGTTCCTGTGGTCAAGTATTGTCTGTTCCTTAGTAATCTCATTTTTGGTATATGAACAAAATACCTCCCACACACTGATCCCGTCCCAGCTCCAGTACACTCAAATGGGCCGTTTCCTTCGTGCACACACACACACACACACACTCAGACATGCACAAAGTGGGCTGTGGCCAAGTCCTGGGGACTTCCAGTGTCATTGCTGCCAAGTGTTCCTAACTTCTTCCAAAGAGTACTTGAGATAGGACCTTCAGACACACACACAGACACAGACACACAAACACACACACAGTTCTACAAGACGCCAACAAACACATCGCCACCTCGATGAAAACCCCTCCAGCCAGCAAATCACTTTATGCTGATCCGACGGAAATAAATGTCACCAGGCGGGGTATACAAGGCGACTCATCTTCCATGTAGGTTTCATCTATTTAAATGAAGTGTGTTTTAATTTAAGCTGCTTTGCATTTCACTGTGGGGCGTCACAGCGTGCCATGAGTAATCGCCTTTGATTAAGGCACATTGCCTTACTCTTGCTTCGGGCTGTGATTCTATCTATCTATCTATCTATCTATCTATCTATCTATCTATCTATCCATCCATCTATCTATTTATTTGTTTATCTATTTATACCTATCTATCTATCCATCTATCCCTCCATCCATACATACATAAAATGAAAGTTACCATTTCTGTTTCCATTAATACTTCTTGCCCAATTGCTTGCTTGTTTTTACAACCATGCCAACAGATGTTTTTTTTTGCAGTTCCACAGCTTTAGGTACTGGGCAGTTCTCAGCAGAGACAAGACAGAAGCAAGTTCACTTCTACCAGCTGTTGTTATTTCTCACCATTTGCCCAATCAGGACAGCTAGTCACTATATTTACCTGCCCAACATGGCATTTTATTTTACCTATGCAATCGCACATTCCTCATTTTAGAGCTCTGTCCAGCACAGTTACTCTTCCAACTGCAGAGATCAATAGCAACACTTCCGGTGCACTCACTCTCAGACTGATTGTCTGACTGCTCATGTGTGTTGCCCAATCCAATCTAATTTTGTTGTTACCGTCTTCCCCATTTCCCAGTGTTTACTTGCCAAAACTACAAGCTGCAATAAATTTAACTGATCCTATAATATCTTTCCGCTTGTGCGCAGCAGTCCACTGCAGGCCGCTCTCGGTCCAATGCGCGGAGAGGTTAGAGTGCAGCATCAGGCCTCTTTCTCTCCCCAGGTGAGGAGGCCCCGGGGTAGGACACATGCGAGGGGAAGCTCCGTCTCTGGAGCTGCGGAGGTTGACACAGAGTCCCCACCCTGAGTCCGGTGGGTGTTTGTGAACAGTGGGCCTGTTTTGGAAGAGAGTGTCCACACCACAGCTGTTGAACAGTTCAAGGCGGGGAGTCCTTCTGGGCAGGGGGACTGGGCGGTAATGAAAATTCCCCAGGAGAGAAGCGAGGGGAATTCTGCTCTGTTATTTGTTATGGGAAAAAGGAGAAGACAGGGACAGGAGGGGAGAGAGAGGGAGCGATGTCAGAGGAGGGGAAGGAGTCAGAGGGGACGACTTTGTCTCGGTGTGTCTCTGTGTGTTTCTGTGTGTGCGCTGTGTTCTGTAGACGTGTGTGTTTGTCTGCTCAGGTGGTCAAGTGGTCCCTCCCGGTGAAAATGAAAGAGAGTAGGCAGGGAATGAGGTGGAAAGGTAGACGGCGGCTAACAGCGAGAGACAAAGGGGAACAGTGTGTGTCAACAGGCGTTTCATCTCATCGAGGCCATTTCAAATGGCAAGGGGAGTCACATTTAAACAAATACCCTCCCAGCACACAGTTTTCAACTTTGGGCTACTTTTTCAATGCTTCAACAAATGATCAAGTTCTTACTGTTTCGTCCGTATCGCCTATCGCCCTATTGTGCATGTGCATTTGTGTGAGCACGAGCACACTCACACCAATGAGCTCTGTTTATAATGAGAGGGTTCCCTACTGTGTTTGTATTCAAATGGGACTTGGCAACACACTCCATTCCTTAGGAGTCCAAACACACTCGCCACCCGCTTGCTCTTAACGTTCACAGACCAGGGGTTAAAACTTCACGCACGTACACTACCATACAAATGAACACACGCGCACACGTCGTCTCTGCCCTTGAGTCACCACAACGCTGCAGAGTTGAAGCAAAGTGAGAAAAGCAAGCCCTCTCTCTCCTCAATGGCATAACAAGCGAGCTCCAAAGGCTACTTATCAACCCAATGTGTTTCTACTTTTCTAATCTGCATCATTTATTATGGGCAAAACCAGAATAGGGAACACAGCCATGGTCAATATTATGTCTTGGCAACGTGACTATTGTAGAAAAGAAACCCTGGTGTCCTGAATACGCATGTACGCAAGCTCACACACTCAAACACACACATACACACACAATAGCAGACACACGCTCAGTTTACTCCAACAGGCCCCTTACCAAAAAAACCCTGTGTCTCCAAAGAAAAATATGGTTGTTATGGGAAAAGAGCTACAATACAGTAATTTTGACTCAACATAAAATATAATTATGTGTGCCTTCACAGAGACTTTCAAGAGCTGATAAAGAAAATATTGTAGCACAATTTGGACTGAGTCATTTCTTCTACTTTTTCCCCCTCTCGCGTGCACAGCAGACACACACACATACATACATAAACTATCATGCACAAATCAATGGGAATTAGGAAGCTGAAGACTTGTCCAGAAGGTTCGAAGAGGCCCAAATCGCAGAGCCCACAGACCAACACACACAGAAATTCTACCCCGAGGACAGTCCTGATAAAACAGAGACAAAAAGGGTTAATATTTTCGGAAAGTACCGTTTAACTCCCTGTGTATGTAAATCAGAAACACAATATACATATAAATATATATTCAGAGAATGCGTGTGTGGCTATGTGTGTGTCTGTGCTTGCATGTTTGAGCGTAAGATAGGGCTGTTTAAGGGGCCTGAGGTCTCTGAAGGATTAATGGTGGCAGGCCAGGCAGGGTAATCAGGACAGCGGATAAGTCCTGGTCATCCAGGCGTTGAGCTGAATAAACATGAGAGCTTTGTGATATCTCCTACACATTCACAAACACACACACAGACAAATAATCACACACACGCACACACGTCAACCGGATCTGGAAGGAGCCAGACTTGTTCCAGAGGATGATGCCAATCAGGAGACTGTGTCGCATGTGCGCACACACACACACATGTAAAAATTCAGGCGCGCACACAGTATTCACCCTTATTGCCTTCCATTGAAAGTGCTCCCTCGGGTCATTGAGTGTAGAATGTTCCTGTGTGCCATTAGGCTTCTGATAAGTCCTCACCATATGTAGTCAGTGGAGAATAAAACATGCCCAGACTTGGGGAAACCCATTATGTGTCATTCCCCGAGCTAAAACTTGTCCTAATGTCATTTGTGCCTCATTTTATAAGTTTTGCCGTCATGGAGTGTGCAAACTGGACCCAAACCTGAAGCTTAGCAAGCGATCCTGTTCACAATTAATTCAGAACAATAATAACCAAAGTTTATGAGCTGCAAATAATGCCTTTTATAGATTATAAGTGGTTGTATTGCACATTTATGAAACTATATGAAACAAGTGGTTTGCCTTCCAAAACACTCTTGCTGGTCATTAGTGTAATCAAAAGAATTCCTTGGTTTTACTATAGAGAGGTTAATGGCTCCTTTTTTTAACCACAGGCAACATAAGATAAAATAACTTTGTGCACACTTTCTAAAGTTGAAAACCAAGCTGGGGACTATCTGAGAATGGCTGTGCTTGTTGTGGCCGCACGCCAAGAGTAGGTATGCAGCCCAATGGACTCCATCTGCATGAACACATTTGAAAAAGCTAGCATTTCAAGTGTGCGAATGTGTGTGTATGTGTGCATGTGTGTGTGTACAGAGTCGGAAACCAGGAGCAAATGCTTCACGCCAAATCGGGGGGACGAGGTGGGAGAGCAGGACATTCCTGCGAGATGACAAGCCATCACAGTCACACACCAGCACAGGAATGTTGGGAAAACAGACAGGGTGGGTGGGTGGGATGCTGGGTGGGAGGTGGGGGTGGGAGGATGAGTGAGCAAGGGAGCAGGAGGGGTTGGACGGAGTGAGACACCGGATGAAGAAAGAGTGTCACTTCATTAGGGCAAGTAGTCATGGGTTTCCAAAAGGGAGCTGAGGAGCTGCTGTAATTAGTTTGCGTTCATTGAAAGGGGGGGGGGACAAGCAAAGACAGAGATGAGGATAAGGGGAAAAAGGCAAAGAGGATGAGAGAAGGCTGACTTTTGCTCCCTATCCCCATCACTGCTCCCCCATGGCTGCTCAGCTCGCCCACCCGGCCCACCCCTGCTGGTGGTTAACTCCAATTTCTGTCATGCAACTGAAAAACCACTGGAGGGGTGAAAGAAATACGAAAAATGGATGAAAACAAATCTCCGTGTGTGCGAGTCTCTGTGTGTGCTTCTTCACGAGAGCGTTAAAAGTCAGAGGTGGGCCTGCCATAACGACGACAAAGGGCCCCGAAATGAGCGGGAGGAATGCGTCTAGTGGCAGCGTCGGAGAATATATAGAGCGCCAGCAAAGGAGTGAGAGGGAGAAAGAGTGTGAACACAAGTGAATATGCGCTCCAGATGTGTCGGCCTGTCACACTGCAAGTAAACACCCTCGCTGATGGACAGCTCGGGACTGGATGGCCTCACCGTCTTCCCCCCAGGGAGAGAGCTGGAGAAGGAAGGAGGAGAGTGGAGGAAAGGGGGGGGGGCAGCAGGAGCAAGAGAGGAGGAGGAGTTGAGGGGAAGTGGTGGGTGAAGGAGGAGGAGAGGAGAGGGGTCTGTGCTGAGGGACCCGAGCCAAGAGCAAGTCACCCTGAGGACCTGTGTAGCCTGGCAGGCTGGATACAGAGGAGACAGGGAGAGAGGAAACGAGAGTCCGGGAGAAAGAAAAAAAAAAAAAAGACGGGGAATGAGAGAAAAAAGTACATGGGAGAGAACGAGAGGGAGGGATAGCGAGGGAGGACTGGGCCCGATTGTTCCCCTCCTGTCCCTCCTCCATGTGGCCTCCAAGGGGGCTCCTGCAGCCTCAGCGAATTTCCGTCTGGCACAGACCTGCGAGCTCCTGGGAGCAAACTGAAATATGAACTGCAAAAAGGGAGGATGGGAGGAAAGGAAGAAAAAGAAAGAGAAGAAGAAGGGACGGGGAGACAGAGGCGCTGAATGCAACAGGATTGACAGATCGGAGATGAGCCGTGGTGGTCCGTCCCCTGATGTTCTCACATAAGTAGATACGATCTTGCCTGTTTATTCTCGGACAAGTTTAAACTGTAGACTCATCCAAAGAATAAAAGGAAAATATGGACACCAAGAATGGTTTCAGGTTTATTTTATTTAGAGATAGTGTTTGTGCCCCCATCTTAGCCTGGCGAGGTGCATCGAATTAAGTTTGTTGTGCTCACAGCTTTAAACACCTAAAATCAACAACAGCCTCTCCTATCAGACACTTGGTTAATTTGGATAATCTGCCGGACGTGCTCACAACAGCAAAAACTGTTTCGCAGGCAAGATTTTTTTCAGTACAAAGTAGCTCCATCCTTTCACAGTAAGAGGTGTGTCCACTCTAAAATTAACTGAAACTATCTGCATAACCCTTCCCTTGGGGGACTTCAGATCTGGTCCTATGATCTCGCCATATTGGTGAATCAAACCCCTCAGGGTGAGCTTAGACAACAAAATGAAAAACTTGGCGCACATACACACGCTATGAACAGCTAAATGTTACATGCTCACCGTGGGCACTTTTACCTTTACTTTCACACACGAAACTTGCAGTGGATAGTATTATTCCAACTGTTCCACTGTTATTTTAGCTGTACAGGACAGGAGCTCTCCAGCAGAGTGTGGGACGGGGCGCATGATTGGATGACTGTGCATACCATGGTCAGGTGACCATCACTGACCAAGAGGAACACCCGCCCCCCATCCTTAGTGTATGATGGGTCACCAAGTAGTCACCAAATAATGAGTATAAAAAGAGAAACAGGGAGTACAGATTTTTATATACAATCTCAACAGTAAAATAAATGTCCTTACTGCTATGATCTAAAATCATTACTCATTATGTCACTGAGAGGAACACTTTTAAAAACCTGACAGCGACAGAAGCAGTGAAAAATGATAGGAAGCATGTTTGTAATCATATACTGCAAATGCGATATGGCACACATCTAATACACCTTAACTGAGGTGTTCGAAAATCACATTAGTCGATCTGCTAAATGTGGGGGGCTCGTGTGGAGCAGACGCATTTGAGTCCTGTCAAGTGCAATGGAGCTGCTATCAGAAGGCAGCACTGATGACACTGCTGCATTAAGCAGCTGTCCACTCCCATGATCATTAGTGCGATATGGATGCAGCGGAGCAGTGAACAGGATGCTGGTATTGCTACAAAGGCAGGTCTCCTGGGGG
>CAESWR010000004.1:100709-111363 GCA_903171835.1 Mullus surmuletus | reverse complement strand
GGGGGGGGGGTGCTTGGAGATGAGTCTAAACAACATCAAGTCACCGCAGCCCTCAGAGACAGGGTCAAAACTTTTAAACACACACACAGAATCCACCAAACACTTCAGTGATAATCAAATCTCATTTCACTCAGCCTCTGCACAGATGCTGTCATGGCACTTTAACTAGTTTTTCTTGGTTAGGAAAAAAAGTGTCATGTTGCTGTGTATTTTCTTTGTGTACACTGCCACATATACAAAAAATTGCTTTAGAGAAGTTAAAGGACGTCTGTTTCCTTTTGTTTTCAATTTACAACCACCATATTTAGCTTACCATGCTTTGCTCTTATAAGACGAGCTGATGTTACCTTCCTGGTTAGCAAGGTTGGCAAAGACAGCCTTGAGGACCAAACCTGCTCTCAAACTGCAACCATGAAAGATGAATTCCATGAAGAAGAAAAACACACACACACACACACATACAGCTTTGAAAATAACCGCACAGGAGATTAAGTGGAGAAAATACATCTACTTAAGGTATGTAAAGCTTGAATGACTGCACTGGCCTTTGGCATTTATCACATTCTTACTCAGAAATGTAACCTTGCTCTCTAAATATTCCCACTATTGGACCAATGAGGTGAAATTGTGCTTTGATAGTCTCTAATTAGCTTAATTATGAGTTTTAAGATAAGGATTAAAAGATACATAACAGATCAGGGTGAAGATTACTGCAGAGAAGCACCTCTCTTTTTAATCAAATTACCTGCCACTAGCAATGAGCTGTGTGACCGAACATGGGCAGAGATAATGAAAAAGTGCAATTAAAAAAACAACGAAGTGGCAAGGACAGAGGAAATGGCTGTATGTATATGTCCATTCAAACGATTCCATATTTTACTAGCATTTCACTTCCAGTCACATATTTGGTGATGCTTGTGGCATGCACCCGCACAAGCACACACAAACACCCATACAAACATTTATGCACAGCCATATGGTCCCTGGTGCACAAATCTATGACTCCCACTATATGTGTTTGTGTGTGGTTACTGAGCTATGGTTGCATTCCCCCTCAGGTTCACCCTCGGAGCCAGAGGTTGAGTGAATATTCCTTGCACGTTGGGACCGTTCACAACACAGTGCGTCCCTGTAGACCACTGCCCTGCCTGCCTGTACCCTCTGATTTGGACAGAGGGCAATCAAGCAGACCCAGTAAACAATACACAGTGAGGCCATCGAAAACCACAATAGCTCCTCAATGTATTCTTCTCATATCACTAGGGAGACCAGTTGTTTGTCCAATCACTACGGAGTCAGAGAGGTAATATGGAGTGACTATTAAAAATGATCAGGGATGCTGTTTAATGGCCAGTGGAAGATGGGTAGTGTAAGATGACATGCTGCACAGTGCTTCCACAGAGCTTCTTAGGGAACACCCATTAGAGTGATGGGCCATAGGAAAGATATATATAGTGGCATTTCAGTGGCTGTTTTTCAAAGGCATTTTCTTGTTTATGTTATGCCTGGGAATGCCTCCAGAGATCTCAGTTCATTCTGAGCCAGGGGGCAAGAGCAGAAGGGGGTTTGGCAGCCCGGCCCTTCATGTGGCTGATCTGCCGAGGGAAACTCCCCAAGTCTTTTTGGGACGGCACAGAGTGAACCTGTTGGTATATATATATATATATATGTATATAAAATAACAGCAAACTCAAAATACTCAAATCTGCAAACAAACATTCTTGTTGCCTCTGTATTTGAAGAATCTCATGCCAATTCTGGATGGACTTTGGACAAACTATTGACATGTCACAGTACTGTATTACCTCTTGTGTCTGACATCACGGCCTTTGGAGTTACAAATTAGACAAAATACCTGGAGTAGCATCTGACGCAGTGATAGCAACAGTGAATACGTGATATTCCCATTATCACAAGCAGTGTCCAGCAACACAAGCATTCATGAGAAACATAACCCCTGTCCAGACTATTAGAATGAAAGTTGCTTATGGTTGCGGCTAGTTACAAGTATGTCATCACTCGCAAAACCAGACAGTGTCTCACAAACAAATGTGCGTCTGAGCTCAAATCTTTTCCCATATACAACCAACTGTTGCTGTGCCTAAACTCAACCAGACTTAGTAGTATACGTGTCAAACAAACTGTTGCTGAGGTTGCGAGCATTTCATGTTGCCAGTCACAAATCCAGATATTGTCTCTTCTATTATTAATTACTTTATTCAAATCAGTTAATGGTGTTTGTTTAGCCATATTTTTACCAATAATTTGCAGGCAATAATGATCCCAGTTTATTTGGGTTTGACATTATAGATTTACAAATTATTGGTTTGTTTTAATTAGTCAATATTCCAAATTAACTATTATTTGACTTGGTTGCTAGAGTTTTGTGTACTCACCACACTTACCATGTGGTCCAGGGACAAAATGAGGAGGTTGTCCATCACCTCCAATAGGTACAGGCGGGGTGACATCATTAGTGATGTTAGTGGAGGAAGTATGGGGGAAGAGGGAAGCCATGTCATATTGTCACTTACTGTTTAGAATGATTGTGCTTATGAAGGTATGCTGATTTAGGATGCAAGGGAGATGGCTATGGGGGATAAGGATGGGGAACGTATTTATGAAATATAGGGACATTAAAACAATTTGTTTCCTCGTCTTGTGACAGTGCTGGAGTTTCAGCTTCCCTGCCTGTTTGGTATGATCCCGAGATGTCTGTAAGAGCAGGGCTAGGACAGGCAGTTATGTTTAGTTAAGTCCAGTTAACTGTTAGTTTCTTACTTTTTTTAATCCTATTTTTGTAACTATTTTTTGATCTCTTTTTGTAGGGGGGGGTTACATGTACCAGGGTAGTGCTTTTCTGCAGTTCTAAACCCCACTACCAGCTAACTAACCCTCTACCCAACTATTTTTTCAACCACACGTGCTTTTAACTGGTCAGCTTGCCCACACCACACAAGTATGTTTATGATCTCAAGAACTTTCCATCATCCTAACCAAAGTGCTGTCCCAACCATTTAATCTGCACATCATCCAAAAGCATTACTTCTTAACACTTTTATGAATGAGTGCACAAAAAAACCCATTCTAATTCATGAAATAAGAATGTTTGGTGTCACATGAATGAGTTGGAATGTGATCATTTGTTTTTGAAGACTGTTGGGCAAGTTTCAAAGGAAGTTTCTGATAGTCACCTTTTAATTTAATGAGACCATTAATAATTTAATTAAAAAGTACCACTGATTCTAAACATGATTTATGTAATACTGTTTGCTACCTGAAACACTGTGAATTGGAAACATTTATTCAAATGAAAGTATGTATTTACGCTGCAGGAGAGAGGCTCAACAGGACATTGTCAGTTTTCAACAGTTTTGAAAAGAGACACTTTAATTATTTGTTGGTAAAGCAAAGAAGATCCAGAAAAGGAATCTACAGGAAAAAAAAGTGTTTTCTCATAAGACTCTTTTAGACTGCACAGAGTCTAAAGTGTCATCCCCAGACAGAAGTAGAGGAAAAAGAGTTTTCCTCTTACCTTCTGCTGCATTGGCAAATGATTAGGCTGCTGAAAGCATCTCATTATCAGTATTTATGAGGGAGTGCGCCAGCCGGAGTAATGACAGCTTTACTCCAAAGTGGTACTCTCCCCACCCCCCCACCCCCACCCCCCTCTCCCTTTCCTTTTCCCTAAGAACACACACATGCTACTCTGCCACCTTCTCACTACACACTATATTTATTTTCACAGAGGAATATATCAATATATCAGATATCAGATATCAATAGATTCAGTGCTTAAAATATGATCTCAGTAGATTTTCTCATTAGATACAATGCAAATCCTGATTTCTTTACCGTCCTCTTCGGATTGTAAACAGCTGCATCCACATACAAGTTCTAAAACCCTTGTACCTCCACTCAACAGAAGCACCACCTGTACAACAATAGCTGTAGCCAATGTAAGACATCAATCCAATGTGCAAACACAGCTGTCTGAAAATATGTAGCTGATAAATGTGAACACCACCATTTATTTGTGAAAAGAAACCTGTGCCCACATGTCATCCAGTTCACTATCCACATTAAAATGCAACTACAAATGGAAAAAGCCTGAATCTCTTCTTTCTCTTTTGTGTAACAAACAAAAAAAGGTGTCTTAAACAGGTGATCGCATTAGAATTGACAGACAAAAGCTTCACACAAACTCATGCAGGTTATTCTAGCATTATTAATCTTCCAACAGGTATTCTCAAAACTTTTCCTGTGTCGAAATTTCTATACACAGACCAGTGACTAAATAATTCCCTCTATATCCACAATGCAACGTTTAGAATAATTTGCCTTTATCAGATAAGTAGTTCAAGTACTACAGCAAGGCAATTGTTGGTGAAGTAATATTTGAAGTAACTTGGCCCATATCATAAACATGAGTGAAAAATTAGCCATCAGAAAAATGAAAAAAGGTTAGCTTTGTAATTACAGTACATGCAACTGCTTCTATTAAATGTGTCGTGACTTTACGCCATATTAGCTGTAACCAACCAGGAAAACAGTTTTCAAAAGCTTCTTTGTCAGAAGCTTTAGTTTTAACCTGGTGAACTTGGTGAAAACCTGGTTTTGGTCACAGATACATATCTCCACTACCGCGATAATATTTTTTTTCATCTGTACACCCAACCCAAGAGACTTAAGAGATTTCTTATTAGTTTGGATCCTCTTGCCTCAGGGGCCAGAAAGCGATGAGATATTTGACCAAACGCAGAAAGCCAATAAGGGGCCATCGATTAGGAGAGATGAGCACCGTATTGGAGACACAGGTGGCTATGAAGAAATTAAAAAGCTGCAACAAAGAAATAGAAGAAATCAAAAATAGAGCATATTAAATCTCTTTGCTACAAGTTGTGTGTCTGTTTATTTGTTTGTGGTTTGGGTCCCCTGAGTCTTGGGCCTTTTCGCTGCCAAAATAAGAGGTCACAATATTAAATTGGCGTGGAGCATGGGGGAGCACAGATTTAGATCGGTGAGTATTGGTGATGTCTTTGAAGATGTTACAGCTGCCATGCTTCTTTTGGTGACGGGTCAATTTCAAATTGCATCGTGGGAACTGGAACTATGGGGCCTCTTGTATTTGAGAGTGAAAACTGTACTGACACACTTTGTCACCATTTACTTTACGTTTTGATCTGTATTTGAAGGAAGGAAAAAATGACACTCACAAGTTTGATTTCTTGTAGTGATATCGCGCACTACTTTGGTGCTCTCAAAGCAGGGGTGAGTTTTTTTGGTTCTTGCTGATAGTATCTTGGAATTTGAAGCCAAGTCCTAAGTCTCTGCAAAGGAACTCTAAGATACTTCAGAATTCCACTACAATAAACAATAGCAATTCACCACTGTGTAATGAATAAAGGTGCAGCTTATCTTACCTTTAACCTTAATAGCCAAGAATTGTGAAATACTGCTTCAACAGGCTGTTGCCATCCAGGAGAGCACCAAAGATGGACTGGGGGAGGCTCTATCATTAAAACCAGCATGGTAGCAAAGTCAGTTCACATGTTGAGATGATATCCAATATGCCAGAATCGCTGTGTTCATGTGACCCTGTCTAAAAAAGCATTTTGGCATAAAGATGGGATCTCATTAGGACTCAGCAGGTGTTAATAACATGACTAAATCACATCATTTATTGGACCTCAGCACTATCGCCAACATGCTCTGTATCAAAGTAAGCTACTTAGCCTTGTTGTCGCTTTTAGATGGGATATAGACTTTAACGTATGGTCCTGCAGAATGTTGTAAAGGCGTGAATGACAAATAAACACCCTGGATAAGTAGCTTCACAGGGTTATGACATTCTCCACTCAATGGTACATCATGAATGTTAACAGCTCTCACAGTGATACGGGTCCGAACATGTCAGCCACCACCTGCCATTGGAAACACCAACCCAGAGGCTTGAAGCTCTGGCATTTTACCATGACCAATAATGGGTTTTAACCCTGTCTTTTCAAATTTGGGGCAGCAGCAAACGTTTGTTTTCTTCTTATGCAAAATGTGGGGAGAATTCAAATTTCATGACTGCATTATTTATGATATGATTAAAGATACACTATAATTGTAGAAACGACAGACAAATTCACAGCTACCCCTCTTAAAGTGGCAAAGTTTCTTTCTCAATATTGCCTATATTTAACTTTGGCAAGAAAGCAAAAGTATGTTTGTGTTGTAAATACTAAGTGTGCAGGGGCTATAATATGAATTGGCTGCAACTGGATACATGTGACTAGGGGGCAAATGGATCTAATGGTAGTCTTAATGCTGGCCTTGAATAATGAGGCCTTTGTCTAATAAAACTGGAAAGCCTCCAAATACCTATAGGGACCTCAGCTAGTTAGAGCAATAACAGTCTATCAAAAGAGAAAGCAAAGTGATTACTTAGAGGGTAATAAATACAAGGTCCATGCTGGGGAGGGACTGGGGGCTAGCTGGCGAGAAAGAAAGGCAGAGACAGGGACAAAGAGAGAAAGAATAGAGCATATTAAATAAGACGAGCATAAAATATTTTCTTCCACAGAATAATGTTTACAAGGGGTGAATGTTTTGAAAATCAGTGCCACTTTAATATGCTGTTGGACCTATGCAAGACATTCACATAAGGAGAGTCTGGCTCTAGTGGGTAAATGTAATTATGTTGCAGGTGTCAAAATCGGTGCCACTTAACCTTCGAAATCTTTGAAGAACAGTTCCACAAAGATCAAATTTCAATTGAGATCAAATAAAAAGTGGAAATTTCTAATAACACTGACATTTAAGCATGAAGACCTTGATCATTGTACATGTGACAAGGAAGAAAATAAAGAATTAGAATTAAAACTTCTTAAAAAGATAAGAGTTTTTTTTCTTTTTTTACTTTGAAAACTACTTCACACCACTCTTTGTAATTACTTTGCAAAATAGTTGAAGATTCAGTTGAAATATCGCAAGGACCACCAAACAAAGAACACAATCAAAACTTCTTTGAATGTTTCTGTGGTGGCCAAGGGCAAACACTACACTTGAGAATAAACATGGAGTTCGGAGGAAAGATTGTCCCTTTTTCAAAATTCCAAAATCGAGTTCAAGCTTGAATGACAAGATTGTTTCGTGTTTTGAAGAATAGCCCGAAAACCAACCAGGTACACTTGCCTAAACAGACTAAGCAAATGCATAACCCTGGTTTGTGCGCATTCTTAAAGTCATACACACACAACAGGAACACACACAAACACACACAAAGTGCTTTTCCCCATTCTCAACATATCTTAAATGGCAGGAGTAGTGCTGACCCGGAGGAACAGCTTTAGGGCCAGAGCGCTGGACACAATAACACCGCCATCAATTATAGCCCCAAGAGAGGAGCGAGAGGAGAAAGAGTCCAATCAGAGAATTAGAGAGATGTGGGGCAGACAGGTGGATCGACAGCCTCCGGGCAGGCAAGGGGAGAGAACGAGATGACGAGGAGGACGGGGGAAACAGACTGCTGGTCACCGCTCTAAGTGACGGGATGAGGGTAATCAGGAGTCAGTCACACAGAGCGAACGGTGGAATCGGATGGAGGGGCCGGCGATGGGACTAACAGGTAACGGGGGGTGAGAGATGGACTTCATCAAAGCTTCTGCTGGATGGTCAGGATTCACACTGTTGCTCTGTTGCTGCTCCTCTGTCTTTAGGGCAGGGAAAGTGTGTGTGTTAGAGAGTGTGAGTGTGTAGTCATGTGTGCGCAGTGGCTCAATCTTCAATGACAGGTGAGCGATTCATTGCCACCCCCCACCCCCCAACTGGAGTGACCAATGCCTTTCCACTCCAGGCTCTGATCCATTTCAGCTAATGTATTACTGGAGGAGCATCACTGTCCACTGTCTGCTGACTGGGCTGGACGACGTGAGCGCAGCTTTGCCCACTATTACAGGACTGCGACAGGATTTTGCCAAGTGTTGCCAGCAAAACATAACACAGATGTGTCATCAGTATTCAAATTCATTTGGGGATTTTCACATTACTGGCTTATGATCATTTGACAAAGGCCAAAAGGTGTTACAGCAATTACAGCACTTCACAAAGGCTGATTGGAACTGATTGATTTTCTATGAAAGCACTCAAAGGAAAGGACCCTTGAACCTCAGTGAGCATCTGTACTGATCCTCATGGACATGGCTGAATAAAGTCCTTTCATGTTCCACGGAATTTAGAGAAATATCAATGTATTACTCAATCAAAATTGAAGTTGAGAATGAAGTGTATCACAAATGAATGTTAAGCCTTTGATATGGCTAATTGAAAGTGAGGCAGTTATTCAGGTGATAGTTTCAGATCCCCAAGGTATTAAATTTCAGTGGATTTAGTGCTTAAAATAGATGTTTCTAACTGTTTTATAACTGTAGTTTGGTGTGCAAGAAAAGAAAGAAAAAGAAGGGGGGGGGGGTGTCACTGGCCTGTCCCTCCATAGGGACCATGACTGCCCATCCTGGCTGCCCATTAAAAACAGCATTCCTGTGCAAACTGTTTGTGTTTTCAGTCTAACTCCTCCAGGGTGTCTGCTCACCACAGCACAAGACAGTCACACCACGGCTGTCCTCTCCCTCTCTCTGCCCGTCTCTCTCTCTTCCATCGTAGGGCACATTCCCTTCCTTGTGCTGTCTGAAACCTGCCTACTATCAACATGTGGCACATGTCCTTGACAAGTCAAGAGAATCCTTCACCATAGGAGATGGGCAGCAGAATCAACCATTCACCCCCTCTTTCCTCCCTTTTACCCTATTTTCCCCTCATCCTGTCGTCCCTTTTTCACTCTCCCTGTCTTAATATTGAGTTGCCGGGGTAAAAGGGGGCCAAAGGAATCTAATAACTGTGACAGTGGGGCTTTTTTGGCATTGTTCCTGAAGCTGTGCAGACACACACAGCGCTGTCTGCTGGCTCTAATGAAAGGTTAAATGAATAGGACAAAGTGACAGGAGGTACAATAAAGAAACAAGAAGGAGGAGAGAATGTGTGCGCAAGCTTGTGTCCCTGCCGGTGTGTGTGTGTGTGTGTGTGTGTGTGTGTGTGTGTTTGTCGGCCAACCTCCCTTGCTCAGGGAACAACAAGGACAGCCCCTCCACAGCGCCACAATATTCAAAACAGATTAGTCTGCGACAGAGTGTGTTAGTACTTTTATGTGTGTCTGTGACAAGTATGGATGTGTGTGTCTGACTCTCACCAGGACACAGATGCTTAAGAGGAGTTCCAGCATGGGGTTTTTTGATAAATGTTAAGGTCAACAGAGGAAGGGAGGGAGGGAGAGCGGGGGAGAGTGGGTGCGGTGGGGAAAGAAGTGGAGGGAGTGACGAGTGGGGTGGGGGGGGACGCATGTCTCGTCTTGTGCCTCTCCCTGCCTGTGCCTTGGTGGAATGCAGAGTCACATGAAAGAGGCCCTCTTTCTCTCTCCCGCTCTCTGAGACTTGTCTCTTGTGTCTGTCTGAAAAGCGCCACTGTCCCCATCCCTACACACTACCTGTCAGCAGATTTCCCCTTCAACTCTAAAAAAACACACACGTGGCCACAAATGCATGTGAAAACACACATGCACCCTCATGTGTGTGCAGACACACACACTTACAGACGAGCCCCTCACACGATGCATTTGGCTTCCATCAAACAGGAAAAGTGAAGAAAGACGCAAACAAACACAAGAAATCCCATCATCCTGAGACTGCTTGATTACTATGATTATCATTGTAAATAGCACCTTTGTCATAAACAATCACGGAGCTCTGCTAACATGTCATCTGCTTCAGTCGTAACGGCACAGTGCAGGTCAATACATAAAACATAATCAGATGCAGAGTATGAGCAAAAATTAATTCACGGTCACCCTTTCATATCAGTTGTAAAAGGGGACATCAGGGAGACTGACAAAATGTTTTAAAGGTTACCTTCCGAGCAGATTCATTTTCTGAAGGTTTTCTCACAGTCATATGTGTCCCCATCGCATGGGTATGAGGTCCAAAAATGATCACCTCATTTACTTGCTTTCTCCACCTTTTGCTCATTGTGTGCTGAAACGAACGCATCTGAGAGTTGTGAGAACCTTGTGAGGTGGAAGTCAGTGGCCGCTCCCCCCGGCTGTAATGGCGGCTGCTGTCGACCAGCCCCCCTGATAAGATGACCCTTACTATTAGGTGGAGCTAGCGTTAGCTAAATGGTAGTTAATTGAAACAAAACATATAAACAATATTAGAGATTTAGAAAATAAATTAACCAACCATTCTGAAACGTCCCGCTGCAACCGCAGAATCTGAACATGTTCGGGAACGGGAACCTCTACTTCTGTGTCCGATTGTGGTTCAATTACGTACGGTTGAACAGCAGCGTTTCTGCCGTAAAAAACAGCGAATTGTAAAATGGCACACCAGCGAAAGCCGCATCCCCTGCCCAATAGGAGCGTGGAGGGGGGCGTGGCCACACACAGCTCACTGACATTTAAAGGCACAGGCACAGAAACAGCCCGTTCTCAAGAGAGCTCACTAGAGCCACTTTCAGACGGAAATGAAATTAAGTACCTAAGCTGAAACATTAAAATAATGTTTTTGGGCCTCTGGCAACTAAATGAAATTGTGTCAAATACCCCATAGAAGGTGAC
>CAESWR010000004.1:78966-92741 GCA_903171835.1 Mullus surmuletus | reverse complement strand
GGGTCATAAGTAAGTCCCCATGACATTACAATACAGTATTACAGTGGTTATGGTGGTCTCTGTAAGTGTAACTAGATGTTATGCGTGCGTCCGTGAGTGTGTCCGTGCATGCGTGTGTGTTTAAAATAATGTGCTTAGGTGATGCTTTTAATGTGAGACATTCACACAAACGATTGTATAATTCTACAAATTCCCAATTAACCTGATCAGCAGGCATTTGTAACTTTTAAAGGAATACTTTTTTTACATGAAGTTGTATGAGATCCTCACCATCAGTGTTGTTCATCAGCAGTGATTTCCTGCAACACCGAAATCGGACCAGAACTCCGCTCACAGTACACATTTGGGGAAAAATTCACTGCTGATGCACAATACTGATGGTGAGGATCTCCGTGAGGATCATGTCAAAAAATCCAAACTATCACGTTAGATTATATGGAGCGTGACATTACGCACTAGCGCTGGATTCTCGAACCTTCACAATTTGTATTTATATCAGGTGAGAACTGATGAGGAATTGAAGTCCATGTTTTGCGGGTATCTGCATAGTTTCTTCACAGGATGCGTCTCCGTCCTGCGTTCCCAGTTCTCCCTCTTACAGGCACCGCGTACACTGAGCAGATACACTTCCATTTTAATCAGCTTATCTATCCACTACGAAACAACTCTCAACCCCAAGGCGTCTTTTTAAGCCTGCCTGCAAGTGTATTTCCTTCCATTTAAACACATACAGTAACATTCTAAATGTGTAATGGGCACCGAGCAGTGCCAAACACGGGTGACCACACAGGAGCACTGTGACTGAACGTGTTCTGTGTAGACTTTGACGGAAGCTGCCGCAGCCGTTCTGCTAATGTGCTGCTTTCACTAAGCAGCCAGCGCTCGAAACATTGCCTCTATTAAATAATTTGTCCACCAGAGAGCACTTAACAATCTTTTTTCCTATGGTTTGTTTAGTTTTTTCCATATGCGAAATCCGCCACATATCAGCCCTGAAAATAAGACATTGCTCGCATCCCATGACATTTATGTAAACATCAGTGTACATGGATGGGGACAGAGAGTATGTGTTTATTTGTCCTGGTGACAGGATCCCACTGTTCACTAATTACCCAGCGGGACTGCTGATAATGAGCTATTGAACCTGCTAGTGAAGTGTACCACCTCCTGGGATGGCCATCAGCTGCTGCAACGCACTTCTAGATCCATCAAATCTGCAGAGAGCGCCCGTTCATTAAGTCCCGGCCAGTGAAGAAGCGAGGAAAGGTTCATAAAGGTCAGATTGGCTGTACCCAAGAACCCCTGAAGAGTTGGGTGTATAAGCACTGCCTCATACTGTAAGTTCTTCCCACCAATCAGTAGATTCCCATTTAAATCTGTCACAGATTTCCACAGATACTGAAAAGTCACTTTTTTTGTCATTAATTTGATTTATCATAAATGCAGCTGTTATTGCTAAATGTCATAATCACAACTTTAATCAATAGCCTCTTGTAATCTGTGTTATTACGCACTTTTTTTCCTCCAGTTTCAACTTTAGAAGCAGCTCATGTTAATTTTAGGTAAACATTATATGTTTCAAATGTCCTATATTAATAGTAGTCAAATATAAGTAGTCTTTTGGTTATTAATAGAAAATGGTTCAGCATGTGATCATGGTCCTGCAGCTCAAAACATTTCTGAACAGTTTTCACTTCAAAGTGATAAGAAAATTAACATTCAAATCCCATTATGACAATTTATTTCAGACATAACATTAAGTGTCATCCTCAATCCCACAGCCACTGATGACTGCGCACCTGCCAACCTGCTCCTCCTCCAAGGGGCAAGATTTTATGAAACATGGAAAAAGAAAAATGACAACATATCAAACAAAGGGCTTTCTTTCACATATAAAACTTAATAAAGTGACATATGACTAATCACACAGTGAAAGTTTCAGGTTTACCTGTCTCAAACTTTCCCCCATTGCAGCTGGGGTTTGGAAGCAGGTTACATCAGGTTACCGACATTTACATCACCCTTTGATGTGTAGTGATTGGGTGTCAGCCCAGAACTCAGTTTAGCAGAATATCTATATGTTGAATAGAACAGATCTTAAAGAATCATGATGAACAACTTTTGAAGTAAACATGACTCCGAGTGAGGCAATGCAGTAAGTTTTTGAAAGAAAACTTTTGCCCCTCGAAGGGAAGCGCAGGAGTTGGAAATACTTTGTTCATCTAAAAGCTGTTTTTTGACTGGGCGACATTTACTCAGGGCGATCAATGTCCCATGTCCTTGGTCTCTTGTCTTGCACACCAGGGAAATATGAACTTAAATACAACCTCACCACCTTAATTTACCCTTTCACCAGGCAAAGGACAAGCTCTCGAGCAAGATCCCGAGGGAAATTGTCTGACTGCGTGTTCCCACACAGCTTGTGGAGGAGGGTGTAAGGGGGTAGCTGGGGTTGGGATGGCACATGAGTTGGTGGAATTGTGAGTAAATGTGGCTCTGGTGTTCGTGGCACCTCTACTGCATGCTTACACACACACACACATACACACGAACATACACACATAATACTGTATGCTGCTGCCTTCAGGAGGTGGGTGTAGCATGGATCAATTCCTTCTTTATGAGGGCCCTAGTCTGTTGCGGATGGGACCAGAAGGTCAGCAGATGGGAGTCAAACAGAGGTCCGCGCCATCTCATCGGGGCCAGGGTTACGACATGAACAAGAGGTCTTGTGCGCACAGCATGTGGGTGGGTGTGTTGGGAGGGAGTTACTCATGGGAGGTCAGCGACATCACATGCATACATGAACGCACATGATGGTAAAAGGGAAAAAAATAATGATAAAAGAGCATTGGGGGGAGTTCTCAGCTACAATTGTGTGATTTAGGTGTACTGATATTGTCTGTCTGAAGGCTGAGGAGAAGGAAGAGAAGCGGTAATCAATGGTGGCTCTGTCCTGGGGTTTTGTAAGGCAGCCCAAGGTCTCACAGGATTCACAAGAGGATGGCTCATGCTTGAGGTCAAGAGGAGCTGATAATTCCTCCACGGACACCAGCCAGGGATATGATACTTCTCCCTGCAGGGCATCTCTGGAATAGTAATATGCAGAAACAAGCCATCAAATGTTTGCAAAAGGGCACAAATTCAGTGAGAAACCTCAAAAATACATCTGCAGTGGTACCAGTTGATGATTATTTAATTTTATTCAACAAGAGAACATTACATGCTCGACAAATAGAGTCATCAGCCATGCTACAAAGTGACTAGTGTTCAAAGACTTAACTTTAACTCTCACATGTAAGAGCCTGTCTCATTTCCATCCAGGGGGAACAATGTTCTACTAAACACTGTGTCAGTTCAACATCCCAACTGGCATTTGAACAATCAGTGTTCCTTTAAAGCTGGGGACTTGTGACTCTTTAGTACCCATTGTCATCTCCTGCAGTTCTCAGGTTCTTTTTTTTCCTCCCTCAGCATCAAAGCTAGGCCACATTAATGCAGACAATATCCCCACTTACCTGAGGCAGCAGGCGGAGACTGTGCTTTCACAATTCTCCATGGAGTGTCATGTTTTTCCCCGGGATGTGCCTCTCTTCCTTTCCCTGTCAGCGGCGGCACACCAGGGCTTGTCATTTGGTTCTTGAATTTTTCATGCAGGTGCATTTGCATGATCACAATTCTGTGTCACTTTCTTTCCCCCTGTAGATTAAATGCTGCCAGGCACTTGAACTTCCCCCATGACTCTGCTGAGGCAGAACAGGAGTGAGACAAGCATGCTTATTGGGATTGTCCATGCAAGAGCTGTCTTGTTTTAGGGGGTGGCTCGTCACGTCTTAACAGTTGGGCAATTAGACATGAGAGACGCGCAAAGACAACTTCAAACAAGAGTAACTTCGATTTTGCTGCCGTTATATTCGCTGCTGCGAGCCTCAGTCACCTCAGTGTTTCCTACCAAAGAGTTCAATTATGCAACCATTTTGCCTATAAAATGTCACAGATCGGGTATATTATTAAATCATAAAACCTCAGTTAAGCCATGATTTCTGTTCATCGATATCAATTTCATCTGTATGAGATGAGCATGAATCTTGCAATGAGTCAGTTAGCCACAGAACCATAACACCCATGACCGTCAATAGTCTTTCTTTCAATAATAGTCTTTCTCAAGCATCATTTTCACATTTCTTGGTTCAATGGAATGTTGTTTCATGGCATTACCAGAACTATATGTTGGTCTATTTAGATTCTCTATGCAGCAAATTCTTCTGGATGACTCAGTGGATCCAATTTTCAGCTTGTTCACACTCATCTTAAGATTGTGTTGAATAAAACTGAGGCAAATATCCACAAAGCTTCAATCTGTTTTTTACAAACTGCACATTGCCATTGAGAAATGAAAAAATGAAGGACAACTAACGTGTGATTACCACCACTGAGAAAGTTATTTTTTCATTTGCCTCGGTTGAAACCATTCATGCTACCTAAGTGGAGCCGGCCACGCTGACCAGCCGCACCACCCACCGTGGCACCCAGCATTTTCCTCAGTGAAATATTACATGGACATTGGCAGCAATGTGGTAAACACAACTCTACAGAGAACACATCCAGTGTTTGATCCCAGTGTAACCCGTCTGTTCGTCCAAGTTACACAAAGTTACAAGCTGGAGTCAGGAAAGTTGTATGGATAAATAAATGGCAAGACAGACACCTGCAAAACCAAGATTTAAATGATCTGCAAGTTATTTTCAAGGTTATATTGCTAATTTCTACTTTGAAGACTTTATTAAGTAGACAGTTTAATTCGTTGATTCCTTCACTATGCACAAGAAGCAATTTTTGGGGGGCATCACGTAGACTATTGGTAGTTTCTTTTCTTCTGGTCAGTAAAGCAGGAGCAAACGTTCAAACTGTTTCTAACATGAAAATAACATCAAAGAATTCAAATAATGAGAGAGGTTGAAATGAGTTGAAATGCAAAAGTGTATGCAGGAAGCACGTCATACTGATATGAAAGAGTGCTTGGCTGCGATCACCCTTTTATGTGCCTTAAACGCTGTTAGATCTGGATTAATCTGTCATTAGTGGGACAGACAACAAACAGTAGCAGCGGCAGCAGCAGGCCCTGTAAAAACATGGTGGAACACGTCTGTGTAGAACATGTAAGACACTATAAATGTCTGAGGCCATATTATATGTAACTGATGATGACAGGGGGCTTTTTTTCTAAGATTATCCTTCTGTTACAACCTTCCTGGTGAGAATTGAAGATTTGGATCTCCGTGGACCATATTTCAACTTTAGATGTGCATCTTCAATTTGATTCAAGTTGTTCAATGACTTCTCCTCTCATAATAAGTGCATTAAAAAATATGCTACAGGGACCAGCAGACTCAAACCCTTGTTGCAGATGCATGATGGTCATTAATTCCCATGGGAGAGAGAAAGAGGGGGGTATTCATACTGTGCATGTGTCAGTTTGTGTATCTGAACAAGAAGCAGGGGGCAGGCAGATGTTGCACATAATGTACCAGTCTACTGCCTCTGAAATTGTTCCGCAAATGAGGATCTTAATGAGAGGCCGTGTTTGTGGGTCAAGAAACAGCCTAATCATGCTAAGTCAATTGCGTCTCTTCTCTTTCTGTGTGTCTTTGAGTGTGTGTGCGTGTATGTGTGTGTGTGAGAGAGAGAGAGACAGAGAGAGAGAGAGAGAGAGAGAGAGAGAGAGAGAGGCGATGAGCAGATGAACCAACATTTGTTTGACTGAAGAGGAGTGCCAGTGCTCATATTTCTTCATTTTCCTCTCGCCCTAACCCCTAAATCTGGCTGGACAGTTAAGTACATTAGCCACACAATATGGAGTTATCTGGTCTCACCAGCAAAGCAGATGTCACTCATCTTTGTTCATTCTGTCTTTGCTCTGCTCTGCCTATGGACTAAGGACAAAATTGATTGTATAATATCTTTGACCTCATGACAGACCATTTAAAATAATGAAACAAGACAGATATCAAATATCAACAGCAGTAGGGTGTAATTGTGTATGTTCAAGAAAATATAGCATGAGGACATAAACATGAATATCAATAGCATGTCATTCATGTGAGTGCTGAGCTTTGATGTAACAATAGAGAGTTATAGCCTTGTAAAAATAGCACTTGTAGGCACAGGGGAGCCTTTATTCTGTGTATGGTACTGTGTGTGTGTGTGTGTGTGTGTGTGTGTGCGTGTGTGTGTGCATGCATGTGTGTAACAGAGCCCTAAAGTGATATGTTGTCACTCTATGCCTATTACTGACATTTTATGACAATTTATGTGACATTTTATTCCTTCACCTTTTGAATTCATTTACACACTATTCTTATGGGTACTATAAATTAATAAATGCTCAAATACATAATGAGAATTAGAGTTAGAATCGTGAAACCGCATTTTTTCTGAGCTTATATCATTACTATCATTACATTGTATTCCACCTTTTTTTCTCGAAAATTGCTGTGATAAATTTGTAATTGTGACATTATATTTTTTGTTTGGTCCCCCTGTTTTTTTCTGATTGCATTTATCAAACAGCTTTAATGAGTTTAAGGCCTGATGAATTGCAGCTTTCAAACAAACAAACAAAACAAGCAAATACAAATCACCATATTTTTCAATTGTGGCTTAGAGCACTGAAACAAGAGGTTTTGTGCAATTTGTATTGATTATGTTGTACTTTTTTCAGTCCCCCTCCCCTCGTTTCTAAGATATTATTATCTTAGAAACGAGAGTACTGGTGCTGCTTTTTTCAAGCTAGAAATTTAAAAGCAAAAAAAATCATTAACATCAACAATGGCTCTATTATTATCCACCCCTCCCAATACAACAATGTGCGTACGAGGTTTGTGAAACTGTAGTAAATCAGCTTTGATATTTACTTAAAACTACAGTTCTACAATGAATTCTTCAAGTTCTGAGATGGTATCATTATATTTAATTTTGCCTATGATCAATGAATGCTTAATTTTTCAGTCTTTGAATGTCTTTCCCAAGTGAAGAGGTTGTTTACCTGAGTTCTGCCAAGTGCATGCCGTAATAGACTTTAGACTCTATGGATTCTGGCATTTGAATAGGCAGGGAAACCACATGAGTAACAAGACATACTGTCGAATATTATCCATCTATCGCATTAGATGATAAGGAATTATTTCAAATTTCATCATGTATAATTTAATCTATTAGAGTAGAACCATCCTGGTCTGGACACTCAAGTCGTTACTCAGAGTTGGTCTTGGTCTGAGCTTACAGTCAGCAAAAATGCGCTTTTGAAAGGAGCTCAGTGGGAGACATAGGGCAACTCAAGGAGTCTTCTCCGAGGCATTTAAAAAGGTTTATAGTCAAACAGGTCTCCAAGACCTCCGGGAAGGCCAGAGTTTGCAACCTGATGTTCCTCAAATTGTTTGACTTGAGAGGTGTGTTCATTCATCACACCCTGCAGTTCAAAGGAATTTTTTAAAAGGTGTCATAATTGGTCATGGTTTGAAGCACAGACAATTGATCATAATTTGAATCAATTACATAATTTGTAATATTTTGTGAAAGTGATGCCTATTACAGCGTGGTTTATTATTATCTCATACCAAGATTTGAAATAAGTCAGAGCATACATACCTGTTTTGACGCCCTACAGGGAATTATCATCCCTCATTGTTCCTGTTTTGTCATGTTGTATTGAATTTAGCTCACAATAAAGGCACTGATAATAGATTTTAGGAAGACACAGAAACACTTAGAAACCACCAAGTCAATTATTGTAACAGGTAATTAGCAAGTATCTCTCTCAAGAGAAGAAAACGTGGCCGAAAGAAGTAAATGTAATTTTACATCTTCCAGGTGTACAAAAACATGATTCAACTTTTTTTTTTAATACACTGAGTATCACCTTTAAGAAAATGTGCTTGTAAAGATCATTTTCCACTGTGATTGAACAAATGTAACATGAATTATGCATCATCCTGTCACCGACAGACATTATGTGGTCCTCACATAATCTAGAAATGTGCAAGTCGTCAGCCATAACATTCGATGGTTGGGGGAAAATCAACTGTTTTCCAAATATTCTGAGGGGATTTGAAGATTATTTGTTGAAAAAAATTCCTCCTGCTCTTTATCATTCTGAAGGAACTTCATTTACTATATTTGATTCAGACTTCACCAAAATAAGAAGTGACAACTTTTTAAATGCTAAATAATCATGAGATTTAATGGGCAAAATATGGGCAAGAAATGTTACATTGTGATGACACTATTGGGTAATACAATGGATTATTGCAGTCTTCATATTACTTCCGTGTAGTACACTAAAAAGTATATATTTTTCAGTTTCAAGTTTCTGGGGTTACTTTTTTTAATTCATTTTAAAAACTGTACCAGTAGTTTACGAAGTGGTGCCGTACGTTAGGTCTAACTGTCGTAAAATGGCGCGAGGAAAATGACGTAGGGCGACAGAAACGGAAGCAGCGGGCTCGTTTGAAAAAAGGAGGAAAGCACACAGCCAGCGACGCATTTCGGGCAGGTTTTTCTTTTTTTACAATCTTGTTACTGGGCAGTCCACTTTGTTGTCGTTATTTTGGAAAAAACTACACGTTTGTAGCGAATACTCGCGCCGTATTTGAATCAAACTCTGACATTGATCGTGGCACTGACTTGACGCGCAGGGTTGTCAAGACAACAGGAAGCGCCATGGTTGTTTTGGTGGCTAACGTTAGCCGAGTTAGTTAGCTGGAAGCACTGTGGCTGTCTTTAAACCCGGTGTTCTGGAGTGGCTTCTGTAATCGCGGGGTGACTGTTTGCGGAGTTGTATAGTGAAGTAAGAGACAATAACGTAGGTGAGATCGCTTCTGTGAACCTCTGTGATCTCTGCCAGATTTGGCGGACTGAAACTTTATTTTTGTGTTTTCTAAGAGACACATCACCTCACAATAACTCTGTGACACTTGGTGTTTCGGTGTTCTCCCTGCAGCACCATGTCCTCCACAGACGACCCTCACGTCGTGGTGCTGGAGGAGCAAGTGAAGACCTTATCAGATGAGCTGCTGCAATGCCAGGTGTGTATAATCGTGTCAATCATCTTGTTTTGATGTTAAAAGCAATGCAAATGGATTGGGTTTCATGAAGATGTGTTTCAGTGTGCAGCTATTTGCTAGATGCCCCGTTTATGTTTCTGAGGTTTAAGGTCTTTGAGTGAGAACATCAGTGATTCTAACTTTTCATTAAAGCTGTGAAACTGTCATATCACCATTTAAAATCACTCGGTACTGGCTTTTTATTGCTGGAACAATAAGGAATATCTTATTGTCTTGAGTTTTTGTAATGCATGGTGCGCGCAGGACTCTTTTCCTTCATTCGTCTCTCAGACAGTGACTGCTCACTGTAATACACTAACAAGCCACCTCTCATTCCAAATGACTGTGATTTTCATTTAAAAGCAGTTGAAGCACTGACTTATCTATGCTGTATACCGTATATAATACGTCTCCAGCCTCGGGCATTGTTCAAAAATACAACAGAGATTTTTGGGAATATAATAATACAGGATAGAAAATATGTTGGCTGTTTCAGCTTTCAAAAGACATAGATTGGTGATTTTTCCTGTGAGTGATTGTGCTGTATTGTAATTGTGTTCTGCTGTCTGTAGTATAAATCACATCCTTATTTACGGGGAAGGAATTAAAATTTACTGATTTGATTTGAGTTTTTTGCAAAAAAATACCTGCTTTGTTATCTTTTTTTGTTTATCAAGTATGTAAATAATCCGACCAAAACTTTATTTGAATGCTTACACTTACAACAAATATCTACTCCCATAGTGCACTCCATTTGACACAATCAGGCTCCTGTTTCTGTCATTGTTTTAACAAATACAAAATGCACACGCAGAAAGTCCTCATGAGCACCTGCGAGAGAGACTGTCAGAGAGGATCTTGACTTTCTGACTCAGTGTTTGAGGGAAAGTGTCCTTGCATACTCACCACCAGGTGGTGCCTAATAACATGTGAACTGAACCCACAATTTCTCACTTTGCATATTCACAGTACCTTGCTGCACAGGTAGTTAGACAGCTATGGGGTTCAGCAGATGATGTGTTACCTTTGGGTTTTTATTAGATTATAGATACCACTTAAAATGTGGGGCAGGAACATTTGCTGCTGCTATGCAGCTGCAAAATCATGTGAGCCTGTCACATTTATTATGTCTATGAATTCTACTTTTGACGTTGTCATTTTCCAGTATTTACCCAGAAAATGAACTATTTAATTGTAATGCACTGGCCCAAGATATTAATAGTGGCTAGTATATTGATGAGTCCTTTCTGTACTTGCAGTTACTGTGTAACTACTTCACTCCACTTAATTTTGAAGATTTGTTGTATGTTATGTTTTTGCATGATTGGAAAAAAAATGATGAATTAGTTCCACTATAAGACTATTACTTTGTCAAAGTCAAATGCATATATCAGTTGTTGAACATACTCAACACTAGAGAGATGTTATACCGCTACCACTTTTACAGTTACTGCCTTACACTGAACTGACATGGAAGCCATCCTTGGTGGTCTTGTCTGGAATGAAACATCAGAAATTCTGTCCATCTAATAGGGACCTTTAGTTGTGTGGTGTACTATTTAAAGAGTAACATTTGAATACCATTGATGTCTTAAGTCTCTGGCAAGATGTACTTCAGGACAGCCATTAACTACAAAGACGCTCATCTGTCGACGAGCAAATGTTCCTTCTAGACCATGCTAATTTTATTAATATGTGGCTGAATTCCAGTGGCGCTCGTTGGTATGTTTAGCCCATGGTGTTGGAGTGTCGAAATTTCAAATGAATAATTCAGCAATCATCAAACACACATTCAGTGCATCTTTAAGTATACACTGCAGAGAGCAGCTCTTGATGAGGGTCCTGCCTGAGCACTTGTCTGTGTAGCAGCTAATGGCAGCCGAAGGCCAGACGAAGGAAGGCCACCTATTTCAAGTCATCCACGCAGCTTAACTTTGTCGTTGGCTGCATCGTGGAGCTAATTTACTGAGATCTCTATCCCCTTCCACCTCGGCCCCTCTATGTTTACCCCCACGCACACATAGATACACATAGATGCATGCAGACACAGAAATCTACAGTCCTTCCACTTTATATGTTCAGTTCATGGTCTTATCAAGGTCTGCTTCTGCCATTTTAGTAAATAATTGATTAGACACTTTTGAAAAGGGGGTTAAAATTCATGTACTAATTGGAGACCAGTAGATTCCAGTGGGAGGGATGACTTTTATCTTATGATGATGTGAACATAATTTATCAGATAATTTTATATTAAGTCGATTTGGTATAATTCTGTCTTTTAATGTCAGAAAATGTAGTTTTTAGATGTCCCTCATTAAATGTAATGTAGCTTAAAAATGTTTGAAAAAGCTGAGAGACAATTTGAATTGGAAATGTGTCAGGGGCTGGCTGGGTTCTTCTACTTGAAGATGACTCTCTCTGTCATCAGTTTTGAGTTTCTTTGGGGCTAGTTACTTTGGAGCTGCAGTGGAAAACATATCTGGAGAGCAATTGATTAATAAAGAAAATGCAAGCTTGACTGCTGTGTTTTGATTTGGATCCCAGCTCTCCCCAGTCATAAATAGTGCATAATGACAAGTGTCAATGCTTGCTCCCCTTGAGTCGAAGGTCACATCTCAGCGATGGATATCCCTGCTAAGAGATGCTCATGATTGAGGCAGACCAGATCAAAAACTATTTTGTACAAGATGTTTAAATTATTGATTGACTACCCTTCTCACGTATGCTAATGTCATCGAGCATTCTACTTAATTTGGGGAATTTAAGTTCGAAAAAGCTGACATGTTTTCACTGCTGTCCTTGTAGGCCCTGCTGCATACTGAGACAAATTTATCAAAAACAATTTTTCTCAATTAAGAATGACAGCTGTTGACTTGCTGAACCCCATATTTTCACAGGCCGACAAGGAGTTTGTGTGGTCCCTGTGGAAACGCCTGCAAGTGGCAAATCCAGACTTGACCCAGGCTGTCAGTTTGGTGGTTGAACGGTGAGTGGACGTATCTTTCAAATTGCTACCTGAGAAGCTCAACAGCTAAAAACTCCTTTTTATCTCACGAGTGCAGTGAAATATGTGTGAAAGTCATTCAAGGGGGTGTTTAAGGCACCTTGGCCATTCTACTGGGGTTAGGACTGAATCTGGTGCAGATGCTGATTTAAGCCTTCTTATCCCCGGTCTAGCAGTTCAACCATGGAAACCCTTTTAATGAAACCACTCTTCCTCCGCGGCTCCCGTTCTGGACAGTTGAAACACTCCTGCCAAATACTTGTCTTTATCGGATAAATAGTGAGATTGAATATGACCTCTATTGCAGGGTGGCTAAGCCACACCAAAAAACAGTGGCATGGGAACTTTCAGAGAAGAACAAGGGTGCCGCCTTTTTTCCCCTGATGACGCACATATGTATGAGCCGAATAAATGTCTTTGTATTTTCTGCTAAAAAGCATTTGACTTTAAATGTCTTTGATGTCAGTTTTGTCCTTTCTACCTATAGGGTTCATCTGATAGTGAATATAACCTTATTCAGTACTGTATTTATAAGTATTTTTCTTTGAGCATTGTGACTATAATAGTTGCATTTCATACCTTTTGAGGTCTATCATTTGTCAGTAGACCCCTAAGAGGGGTAAAACACACTGCGTCAGTGTGCAAAGACTTCCGCAATACCCATGCCTCCCTTCTCCACACCCTCTTCGGTTTCTTTATAGCCCCATAGGAAACCCATCAAAGTATGTAGGTCCTCTGAGACCGGCGGGGTAACATACACCCAGAGTGTATGTGTACTGTATCACCTGATGCGCAGAAGGATATTGACATGGTAATTGTGTCGACTCCAGTCAAGCGCTGGTACCCACTGGGAACCGCCGTTCACACACACACCCTCTTCCCCTCCCCTTCCCGGTGTGGATTTTGTAGAGTGATTGGTTGGTTGCTCAGGACATGGTGAACACAGCCCAATATACAAGGAGATGTAGCTAGGCCAGCCTGCGTTCCAGCCCCTCTGGGGACCCACAGATACTTATTTCAGTGCCTGTCAGGGGAGAGACGGCTGATCAGAAGAGGCAAAGAGACGAGAGAAAAAGGCCTTGAAGATGGGAGGTGTAGAAGGAGTAAGTGATGAGAAGAGGGAATGAGGGTTGGGAGGGGAGGGGGCCCTGGTGGCCTAAAGCAGTTGAAACAAACAGGTCCCCAATTGCTGCTCTGTTTTTGTCTCCCTAAAAGTTCATATGATAAAAGAGGTGCAATGGGGCTCGAAATAAAAGTTCAGAGTTTGGTACTGCAGTAGGCTAGCAAAGCAAAATTGTTTTAATAATGCAAGTGTGCATTTCTTTTTTCAGTTTACTCCCTTAAAAGTCTAGTTCCAGAGAATGAAAAGAGCATTATCCAGATTCATGTCAAGGGGTTAAGGCTTTTGCATTTCCTTCTTGATGCTTTACACACTTGATGGGAAATTGTAATTGGCCTTTATCAAGCATATTGGACGTTCTGAAATTATTACGCAGCTTAATATCTGTTACGTTCAGATTTTCTCTGTACCTGATACAATGCCAAATATATGCAAATAATGAAAACATCACTTAATTTACATGGTATCACAAGCTCTTCTTTTCAGGAAAATTCTCCTGTTCTTTATTCTTCTTTGCAGTGAGAAGCACAAAGCCGAGATTAAGGACAGG
>CAESWR010000004.1:24659-59256 GCA_903171835.1 Mullus surmuletus | reverse complement strand
AACAGTAGCTGTTGCTGTGTAATTATTTTTCAGCTTGAGAACATCCACAGATGTGTATGCTGGCTGAGTAAGGGGGTGTATTGATCTGTGGGCAAGGGGCTGTGGCCTGATAACCAGAGCTGTGCTGCCCAGGGGAAGCTCTATAAGGAGCCTGGGAATCCATGATGTGGCTAATGCCCTGCCACTTGCTCCAGCCGCCCCCCACCACTTCCCCCCTCGTCAGTCTGCCTCAACTGTTGTGTGTCCTCCCCCAGCTCCTACTTCCACCAGTTAACACTGCCCTGGCCTGGCCCCTTTCATTAGATCCTTGTTTTTGAGAGGTTGGGGGCTGCTTGAAGGGGCCGAGGATGTCTTGCAGATGTCCTCTGTGAATAATCTGCACCAGGGAAAATCCATACTTGTCACATTGGCAGTGTGAATGTGCATTGTGTGTATGTGTTGTCCGGTGCGTGTTTGTGTGCTCTCTCTGTTCTCTTTGTCCTTGTTAATAATAACAGGGCTGAGGGCTCGCATTTCCCTCTCTGCAGGGCAGCCGTGTCATATCAGCAGTAAACAAGCTCCTTCCCTTCAGAAAGCCTCGACAACTCTCCCTAGCCCTGGCCACTCAAGCAGAAACCTGTCCTGCACTTTCCCTTTTCCCTCACTTTTCTTCTCTTTCTAATTTCTCTGTTCACTCTTTCTCTTTCCTCTATTTTCATCAGCCGCCTTTCTCTCCTCCTTTGCTCCCTTTCCACCTCTGTTTGTCCTGTCTGTTGAAAGTGTTTTCTCCATCGCCGTCCCTGTTAAGGTCAGCGCGATTGGGAGGAGGGGGTGCTCCTGACAAGAAAAATCTATATGTTGTCTTCTCTTACTCCCTCTTTAATGTGAGAAGCCCAATCTTGCAATGTTTTAATAGCTGTCAACAACAGTGTTTGCAACAAACCAAGCTCCACAGCCCCAACCGACACATGTGCCAGTCATCAGTCGGCATCTCCAGCGAGTGGGTTTCTCTGCTAGTTTAAGGATGTGTACGTCTATGGCTGCTTGGAGCCCCATGGCCAGAATGACTGGTCATGTTAATCTCATTTTTTGATTATAGCTATACTGTCACAGAGTTTGAAAGCACTTGTCAAGGAAGAAGGAACAAAAGAAAAGAACCTTAATCTACTGGCCTCTGCTCTGTTTTATCTGCATACCGCTTTGGTGCAAAGATTCTGGCATCCATTAAAAATTACTTTGGTTATTTGTTTTAAATGAAAGAGATGTAAGAATACTCTTTGACAATTTTCAACAATGGTAAACATTAACATGCACTGGCTACCATACATAAGCTGCTTGTGGGTCGCCCATTCAGATAAATGATACATGATACGTTAATGTTGATATAATCCAAATTTCCAATCCCAAAAAAGTATTCAACTGCAAATATTTATGAATTGAATACATTTTAGTTGACACTGCTATCCGTGAACCTGTCCATCAAATGCCCTCCTCCACCTCAATATATATGGCCAGCCCTTTATAAAGAGTTGGCCAAACCTTCGCATCCGCATCGGTATAGATAGTAAGGGTCCTCTCTCAACCACTCAGCATTTCCTGTTGAAACAGAGGTAATGTTTCTTTTCCTCAAATGTTTTTATTACCTATACAACTTTTCTTCTTTTACGCTGATTCTTACAGATGGAGGAGAATGAAGAGCTGAGAAAAGCTCACGACAAACGACGCGATCGCCTTTGCCTGATTCAGAAAAACTACAAGACCATTCGAGAACAGCTGAAAGACATGGAGAAATCAAATGGATTGTGAGTGCTCAGTTTAATCTCTTCTCACACAGGAGTGGGTCCATATTCTATAGTTGATTTGCACAGAACCTGTTGGTGTTCACACAGATTCATAAGGACCCGTGCATACACAAAGCAACTTGGATAACATCCAGTTCCACCTGGGAGACAGCCGGAGACATTTCAAAGCACAAAACTCCCACTGCCTTATATTGAAAGCCCTTGTGAAACACTACAACCCTCTAAAACCACTCACAAATGGTCTCAGGGCTTCCTTCCTCTCCACATGTTGTCTGACAAGACCTGAGTGCTGGATTTGGGAAGGTGAGAGAAATTCCTTTCTTTCCCTTTGAAAAGCTCAGAGGTTTTAAGCCGAGTCAATTTGGGCCGTTTTGTGGCAAGAGTGTGCGCTTCTGCGTCTCTTCTCCCTCAACGTTCATTAGGATGTGAGAGCCAGAGGCTGGAGGTGTCTAGTCCTGGGGGGTGCAAGGTGTTTCAGACGGCTTGTGGAGAGAGGAGGGCCATTTCCTGCTTTGGTTCAGCTGAAACCACAGGATTTTAACAAAAAGCTGAAATTGTGCTAGAAAATATCATTAATATGAGATTCTTGTTCTCTCTCATGTCCCTTCAGCCCCCCCCCTGTCTTTTCCCACTTTTTCTGACACAATTTCTTGTTCTCCAACAACATTATCGAGACCATAGAAAACTGTAAGTGAAGGTGCATATGGTTGGTGGCTGAACAGGAGCAAAGTGTTGACCCCGTCAGCTGTTTTCTCTCTGGGTTAATTAAAGAAAACAGCAGTGCAATGTGAGCCCGTGTGAAAGTGGAGTGAGTGAGAGAGCGTGTTCAGCGCGAGGCTCGACTCGGCTCATGTCAGCTCAGCACGGCTCAACAGCATGTGTCTGAGACAGTGGGAACAAAGACAGAGAGATGTAGGGAGAGAAAACTCTCAGAGTCTACACCAGTTGTGCCGCACATTTTAGCAAGCTATCAAAGACATGTACAGTCTGGTGAAATGTGCACCTCTGTCAAACATGTGATGGAAAGTCCGATTTTGTGAGAGGGAGAGAAAGAGAAAAAAGGTTTTTATTATAGGACAAACCGGTCCGATGGTATGATGAAAGGGCTGAAATGACCCATAGCTAACTAGTTTGAAGTCACAATTGTTAGCCTATCTGTGTTTCATGACTGATTTGACATAAAATTGATGAAATAGGCAGGTTTGCCCTTTTCAGTCAGAGCCCTCCATGGCACCAGCCAGTCACTCAAATGTTATGATCCTGGCATTCATTTGGCATTAAGCCCCATCCTTAAATAGCTGTTAAACCCACTGGGGTAATGCCAGCCTGAATGAGAGACAATAGAAAATGACTTAAATGTTCCCATTAGTGCTGGGAAATCAGGGCCCTAACAAGTCAGTGGGGAAAGGCGTCGAGTCTCATTGCATTTTGAGCTTGTTAGGGATTTCCCAGTAGCTTCCATGCTGTGTTGTTGCCTTTTTGGAAAGATGCAGGGGGTCTTTTTTTGTTTTTTTGTTTTTTGTTCCCCTTTTGTGCACAGGGCCAAAAGAAAACTCACTGGATCTCCCTCCATACCTGCCGCCTACACACACTTGCCTGTACCACTAAACACTTCTGTCTGTACAACGAGTACATGTTGTGTAAGATATGTTACTGGTCAGATATTGATCAAGTGAGGTGCTGAGTTTGACAGTTAGTTGCTCTCTACCCACCTGCTGAGTGACATCACCAGTGTGCGTGTTAACAAGTCCCGCCCATGACTGAACTACTGGCCAATCACAGATCAGACAATGAATCCTCTGGCTCATCAGCATGCAGGCAGTGCGCAGTCGGCCAGTCCCAGTGAAACCCCCCTGCCATTCAACATTACCACCATATTTTCACAAAATGGCAAGAAGGAGAGGGGGAAAAAAGCCAACTTCTTATTTATATTAGAGAAGGGAAAAAGTTTTTTAATCATACTGGGTATGATGGGGGTGAGCAAATAAAATTAAAGGTTATTAAAGCATCCGTACTCTGATCAAAGTTGCGCCCATAAACAGATTCCCCCTGAATCAGAGCAATTAGCCGCAGCAGCGTGGAAAAGTTCTCTCTATTTCCTCCTGCTTAATAATGGAAACTAGGGTACCGTAGGGGAGGAAGCACTGAGGCCTGTAGAAGATAGCTCTCTTATGGCTTCGTGTTCAACGGCTTTTTGGCCCGCTGAAAACATATTAAAATGTATAAAGCTTTACTGTGACTTAATAAAGCTCCATTCACCATTCACAAGAAAGGCGGGTTGATACTTAACATATCTAAATCTCACACAGAGGGAATTAAGAGCTGTGGGTAAAATGCGATACGCAGTTCTAGCCACTGTTAAGGCGGTTTAGGCAAAATTCAGTGTGTTCTTGCATTTGAAAAAAAGAATTGATATTTGTGACTACACGGTGATATTATTCATTAAGTAGCCTTGCACAATGGGAAACTAACCAAAACACAGATAGCACACAAATGCGCCCTGCACACATATGCTGCAAATACGTTCAAGGGCTTCAAATTGCTCGCTGGGGCATTAGTGGTATTAAATGAAAGCATTTGCCGTTCCTCAGTAGCCTCCAACTCCCAGGCACCAGGGTTTAACTAGTATTAGCGTGGCGATGTATGCGTGGCTGCATGTACATCGCCAATAATGACCACAGGAAAAGGAGCCCTGTGCAGTCGCAGTGACCCTCACAATCCTTTTCCGCATCTCCACCTCATTGATTGAGTGAAAATGAGAAACTGTGTGTGTTTGTGTGTGTTGATGTGTGCTTGTGTGTGACAAAAATGGTATTACCTCTTCTCATCTGCAACTTTTGCAATTTGTGGATCTCTCACTAAAAGCTGTTTTAGTTTGCAAATGAAAGGCTAATTGGAATTGAATGTGTTGAGCTAAGACGGATTGATGAGCTCTGTGTGTGCAAGGATGCAGCCGGGCAGCGTCTTCGAGAGTGTGTGTCTTTGTGTGCGAGTTAAAGGGGAAGTTCAAGCTATGGAGCACAAAGTGTCATTAAGTATTCATAAGTGAGGTGTAGACATTTGAATGACCTCGTTTGCTAGTGTGTTTTGCCATTATTTACATTTGCAAGGCACAGAGGGAATGCTCCAGTGCCCTGCCACATGGGCAGTGCCCTGGGCTTTAACAAACACGCATATGTGTGTTGATGATTTGCCACTAAAATGTCAAAGTCAAGGCTGCTCATTTGAATACTGCTAAAGATGACTGAATAACAAAAACAGAGTGAGACTAAGGGCCTTGTTACCCCATGTGAATTAGCCAGAGGCAGCAAGGTAATGTACAGTAGAGGCCAACATTTTTTTGGGAGGGGGGGTTCCTGTAGGATTCTTGAGGGATTTCAGTTTCACTATTCATCAAATGAATACGGCACGACAGGAAAAAAAAGTCAACAACAGTGAGAGGGATGGGAATCATAATAACATAAGGTGCTGGTGTACAAGCCGAGCAGTTTAAAAAACGGTAATGAGGAGCACAAATTATTCTTAAAGAATGGATATTTAGATCATCAAATCATTGATGGAGCTCAGTTATAAAAAGTGAAACTCGTGACATTACCCTTATAAAATCAATAACTTGGTATAAAATAATATAAAAAGTATAAAATATACTTTGTTCTCACAAATGTATTTATTTATGCAACGCTCGTTCAAATTTGTATATTTGCCTATTTCTGTAATATATACTGTATATCCCATTAAACTGTTTGTGTTCAGGCCCAGTGGAAGAGGGCAGCGTGCAGAACCATGGCAGCTAAGACGAGAGAACAGTGACGCAGTGTGGAACGAACTGGCCTACTTGAAAAACATCAACAGGAAACTCTGCATTGAAAAGTAAGTCACCTTTGGTCATAATCGCATGGCTGACAATACAACACACCTATTTGAACATCATCTCCATGTCTCTCACTTGTGCTGACACACACACACACACACACACACACACACACACACACACACACACACACACACACACTGACATGCACTCCCACTGTCCCTTCTTGTTTGTGGGTGTTAGAATTTGAGTGTGCCCTTCCCAACTTCACAGCATCCACCTAGCCCGCCACATCATTACCCAGCAGCAGGGGCCAAAGTAAGATCATTAGGCTCTGTGCTCATTTGTGAAATTGGCTGCACAAAAAAATCACACATAAAAGTGCAGGAAGTAAAATCACATTATCAGGCTCTCTGGCTCGGTCTTTGTGAAATAATTGCATTTTTTATCAAACATTAACGCCAAACCATAGCCATGTTGCTTATGATGTAAAGCAAGTTAAGATGCGGTAGTTAGTTCGTTAGTTCATTAGTTTGTCAGTCTGTTCTAACTCAAAGACTGATCCAGAGACTGTTAACAGTTTAAGTCACTGCGTATTTTTTTTGTCTTGGTCTTTTTTTTTTGTCTCTTTCTTTACTTATGTTCGACTCATCTTCTGTCTCTGGATGTAGCCATTGTCTGGTTTGATCTCCAGCAACCCCTGCAACCATACCACTGCCAGTGACCCTCTATGACGCTACACAAAGCTTGGCCTAAAGCCATCGTCTTCGTCTCTCCCGACTCCCCTCGCCTTCACCTTTCCTCACCTCTTCCCTCATCTATCCTATGCTTCTGTTCTCTCCTCTTCCCCTCTTCCTACTTGTCTTCCCAGTTGCATCCCTCTGGCCCTCTGTGATGCTGCAGTAGGCTGAGGCCAGAATTCTGGTACTTGCCCCCAGCCCCCTCCGCTGCTTTCCCCTCTGCTCACCCCCCTGCCCTGTCCTCCTAATCCCAGCTGAGCTCATTATGATATAGCCCGGCTGCCTCTCTACAAGACTGAGCTGTCCGAGCTAATTACAGGCTAGCAGCCCTAGTGCCGCCGATGCTGCCTGTTAAGGGATGTCCATCCGCCTGCCTGCCCGCCTTCCTGCCCGCTTGCCTGCCCGGCCACAACTGGAGCTGAGCAGTGCACTGGATGGTCTGGGGCATGCATGGGATGGGGTGGGGGGTCGAGGGTGGAGGGGGGTGGGGGGTGGGGGCAGGCAGACTGATATGAACATGTAGGGTCCTTGAAACTGACCTGCAAGGGAAACCACGAGGGATGAGGAGCGGCTGGCCCCTCTCCTCGCTGTGTAACCGGCCTGTCCTCTGGGCTTAGTGTTGATCCCCTTCATGTGCCCCTGACCAGCTCCCACTCATCCCCTCCTTTCCCAACCCCAGGGCCCCTTCTTACCCGGGTGGCTGGCACAAAGTAAACTTGGCTGGGGTCCCTAAACTTGTGTTGTAGGTTCAAAAAAAAAAAAAGAAAGATTCAGGGCACACACGCGAATCTCAGTGCGTTAAACTTGGCGAAAGTTAACAGCCATTTGCTGCTCCACTACTTACTTTCTGCCTCAACTGCTGTGACAAGGAGCAACAGTTACGATTGTTGAGACCACGGCGCTAACCGTTTTAACCAAACAGCCTCACTTTCCCGCACTTTCCTCTAAGAAACAAAGGCAAACATGGCAGTGGCAGTGCTACAACAACAAGAGTTCCTGGAAGCATAACTGCCAGGGAGCTCTCGGGGCAAGCAGTTATGGCATGCTGTTCTGTTGACCGTGTTATAATGATTGTGCTTGTGAAGGTTATGCCAGATAAGTATTAGCAATGATCTACTAATGGCTAATTAACTCCTGGCAGCTGAAGAATTTAGGGCCAAATAAAGACCCCCTTACATAGCTTTAAATACTGAGTGGCGGGCTTTAGAGGAGTTTCTGTTTGTAACTCTCCATTTGTCTGTTATTTTCTCTTCCTCATTGTCATGAGATCGTACACAGATGCTCCCTATCACCTCCTCCAAACAGTGCACTTGTAAAACACCGTCTTGAGGCCCAAATGACCGTTTCCCAGAATGAGTATTGCTGGGATAACTCCTGCACAGTGGGTCCCCACAGTGTTAAGAGAAGGTTATCGAGCCCAGCCCCCCTGTAATCTCTACACTTGAATGAAAGGTTGAACAAGAAGGTGAAACAGGTCTGTTTTATCTGCTCTATAGCTGCTTCCTGTGGCTCAATTTTCAGTCAACAAAACATTGCTCATTTTATGACAGCATTTTACACCAGGGTTTCCAATTGATTCTCATCATTAATCTGCTTAGTGAGTAACATGTTGTGTGAAGTGTTGGAATGTTACAAAGAGTGTGGTTCACAGGTTGATGTCTTTAGGTTGGTTTGCAGACAGTTAGAATTCTACATGGACGTTCATAACAAGGACAAAATATCCATATACCATCTTCAACAAATGTATGGATATATATTTATCTCTGGACCTTTAACAGCCTTTGGCCAAATTTGCCAAGATTGTAATACCAGTTTTTTGGGCATGTGCTCCCCACTCAGCCAAAGTCAGTGAAGTTTGCAGACACGACATGGCTCACACACATACTCGCTGCTCGCTGTTCCAAAATCCTCCCAAAGGTATCTGATAGAGTTGGGGTCAGGGCTATGTGCAAGCCAGCCAACTCCCTCCACTCCAAACAAAATTTCCTTTTGAACCTTGTTCTCCTGTGCTGGGATCGGGGGCGTTATCATGTTGAAACAGGATTTTTCTTTTTTTCTTTCTTTCTCTTTTTTGTCATCTTTTGTCAACTTTTCATCATCAGATAGAACTTTACTGTATCTGTTGTACTTTGATTCCATAGGCAGCAAATAAAACAAAAAAACATAATCAAAGCAAATAGATCCATGTATGATTTTAATATTTCGCCAGCATAATACCTTTCTCAGAAGCATTCCAGGGAAACAAACTGGTTGACAACAAATATGATTTTTGATTGAGATTTCCTCTTGATAGTAGGAGATAGATGGAAAGCAACGGCAGGCAGGGAGGGCTAGAAAATCCGCAGTGGGATCATTTTATCTGCCTCATTATGCATCTATCTCCACTCTCTGTCCATGCTTGTTAATTGTTGTTAAAAGTCTGTTGGTAAAAAGAGGCAGGGATTATTTAGGCCCCATAAACAGAATAAACACATGCAGTGCGCCCTCAGACTTAAGATGCTATACTCAGACAACATCAAAGCATAAATTAGCTAGCGATTACTGGGGAAAAAGCCTTTGAGATCATTTGCACTGCAGCAGCCATGTACACTCCTATATAGAGAGTGACCATTATCGACATGAACCTCCCCAATAAGCGACGTTGACTCTAATTAAGTTTAATAAAGTTTACCCCAATGTTCCCCATATTCCTCTATTTCTTTTCGTTTCATCTTGATTTGCTAAAAGGTATTCCGAGTAATGAGAGTCTTTTGCCCCCCAGACCAAAGCTTAGTTGGAGGAGGGACACATTTGCTCACACAAACAGAATGTTTTATGCATGTTCTTAAATCAGACAACTAAGGATTTTCCTTCATTAATTATTTGGGAAATTAATTATTTTTCAGGGGGAAATTGCTTTACACTTAGTAATTTTAATGCAAGCTTCAGTGCACCATCAAGTCTCAGCTGGCCTCACAGCGTGATAAAATTACAGTATAAAGAATGCCATTAGATAAGATCAAGCATCATACAATTTTATGATGCAAATACAAATATACAAATGCCTTCTCATTATACAGTGTGTGTATTATTTCAAATCTTTCTTTTTTTCTGTACAATAAACAGCACCATGAAATAGTTTTTCTCAGGAGGATACCATCATCACGCTTCTTTTAACAGTGAATGCCAGTCCCCATTCACCTCTCATATCAGTGGCCTGTGGCTGGTAAACCTGAAATCTCACTGTTGCTGCTGCTGTTGCTGCTGCTGCTGCTGCTGCATTGCCCTCAGCTAAAATACGGCACTGAGCCATGTAAACTCTCGCAGTCCCAGTTTCTGCTGACAGCAGTGGCTTATCCACCCCAACTCCCTCTATGAACGAACAGCCCTCTAGCCTGAGTTTGACCATAGGGGAATCCCCCAACACCCTCAAAAAACAAGATTCTTTCCCCGACAATGAAAATGCCAGAGGTGTTTTCACTTTCTCGCTTTAATTCCCCGCTCTTCCTGTGTATATCTATGTGCCAAGTGAGAAACCGAGCACAATGACTGCAGATGATGTTGTGTTGTACACCCTTGTGGATAGAGGCTGGCAGTTTGGGCTCTAAGCTGTGCTAGGTGCAGCACACGGTAGCAGTGAGATCAAATGACATGTATTGGATAGCTCTCGGCTAAAGTTCTGGCGCTGCACAGAAAATGTTTTTTAAAATGGGGCCGAAAGAGCGGCATGAAGCACTGACTTATATTGCAGACCACATCATTACCAAACATAACATCTGATAACATAACATCTGTTGCTTTTAATTTGTTTTTTGCCAGGAATCCTTTTTTGCTTTTAGGCCTGCTGATTGTTACTCTACCTTAGGTGGAACAACAAGTGGAAAGGAAATTAAAAATTCACATCTATTCAAATGATCAGTGCTGCTGCTCTCCAGCACCACAATATCATAGCAAAGTTCATCAAGCCAAAACCCATCCAAGAAAATGTTTTGTGCTGTTCTGTTACACAGCCCCTTCAAGATGGGAATGCTGTGGTGTTACACTCAGCTGTTTTGAATAACACACCTAAAGATGGAAAAGGGGGCCATGTTCAGTTTTTAAGCTGACAACTTTGTACGTTGTTGACACTGCTACATGTCATGTATCTCACTCCATAATGCTCAAGCGCTATCTAGAATTACACACCGGGGTGGCATTACGCCAGCTTCATTTGATCCATTGTAAACAAGAGTAGTTGCATGATGATAGCATATCTTCAATCAGTAGCATTGCAGAATCTCAACATAAAAATGAGTTTCAAAGTTTTTAACCGCATGTGAAAGACTTTATTGACCGACACTTCTTCATTGCGAAGGGACTGGCAAACACTTGCAACATGCAAATTATGCAATAAATATATTAGTTTTATTATTTCTCTTGCAACATCTCGGTTCTTTGAATTCTCCACAGATGGCAGATAGGGATAAGAACAACTGGGTGTAGCTGAACAAGGATGCAGAGGTCTTCCATTTCCTGCGTGCTACGGCGTGAAACCAGAGGCCTTTGGCCAGTGAACCCTATCTGCAATCTAATCTCTTCTTTATTGAAGAAAACATGCTTATCCTTCAGCAAAATTGAATGTTTTGCATATGAATTTTGTTTTAGCGTCAATACTATCAGCATCCGAAAAGGCATAAAAGAGAAACATGAGATGAAAGTGGCTCCTTGCACATACTGCATATTTCAGCTCATTTGTCCCATTAACAGCCTGGACACATAGGGCAGTGCCGGTGCCTCATCGACTTGAGTTCATTTATAGAGGAAAATCTATAGAGGAGCGACACATATCCATCTGCTTCTTCAACCCCCCCTCAGGGAGAGTCATTTGTGTACTTATTTAAGCTGCGGTCAGCCATTAGACCAGGCCTCTGCTGGACTGTGTGGGCTAAAAAGCTAATTACTTCCCTTCCCCACACTATGGCTATAACTTTTCCCAAGTCATTTTCCTGGCACATGTATAGAAAACGCATCTCTTGGTAGAGGTTGCAAGATTAAATTGGTTAAAACAGGTGTCTTGTTAGTTAATTGGCACAACGCTCATCATAGTTCACCACGTGAACGCTCACATTCCTTGTCACTCCTCATGCTCCGTCTTTTCATTGTCTTAAGAAGGCATTCGGAAAAAGGACTTTCCGTTGTAATGAGGTTAACCAAGAAGGAATGGCATGACACCAGCAGGATCTTGTTTCTCGTATTTCAATCTCACTCCGTGGAGTAAAGGGGAGGGAAATTAGGTGTGTTTTTCAGGTGTGGTTGTCTCGGTGGGCTTGTGTGTATCCTCAGTAGACTTCAGTTGGTGTCCTAATAATAACTTGAAAGTGCAAAGTCTCTAGCATGGCTCCACGTAATTAGCCTTTAGCAGGAATCAAGCTAATTGCAGAGTGGTAATTGGGCACACTTTCCAGTCTGTTTGTCTGTTATGATACACACACGCACGTGCACGCTCTCTTGCACGCAAAACACACCATACCTACATACCTTTGCGTTTCATCTTGGCTGTCACTTTGATTTCCAGATGAATTAAAAAAGCATTTTAATTAGTTTATTTCTTCAGTGTGTCATCTTTCCTGTCGGGAGAAGAAACTGGTGCACAAGACATAAGAAATGTATACGTTTTTACAATAATGGAATCCACAATGGAATCTATGGAGATATTTGCAGAATTTTAAAAAAGATCCTCATTATATGGTGCATGTGTTAGTGGTTTCATTTTTCTTTGTTATTTCATTTATTTTTTGATAAGAATGGATAGAATGGATAATGTGTGTGACTGCAGGGCTGGCTTGGAAGAGGAGATAGACCTGCTGCGAGTCCAGGCTGCCATGGACCGGGCCACGGTGAAGGAGCTCCACCTGTGTCTTGCTAATGAACACCAAGGTGAACCCTTTTTTCTTTCTATTCAAGTTTTTTAAGAGGGATTTGAAAATCAGATCGGCAACCAAGCTGAGCATGATTCTTTAAAATCCTTTTTGTTTTATGCGGAAGACTGCTGCATTAGTTTCCTTTTGTTGGGAAATACCTTTCCTGACTAGAATTTTCATATGTTCTTCTTGCAAACAGTGGCACTGCTGCCACAGAACTAAGTTTAAAAAACAAAAGATAAATTTGCTGTTATATTTTAAAACTCTGTATTAACCGTAGCAGCACTTCCAGCTCTGCGTTTACCTCCAGGATATGGGAGTTTGTGAGCAGAATTAATAAGACAACTCTCATTGGAATTGATAGGACAACTCAATTAAGACTTGATCAACCCCCTTGCAAATTGATTGGGAGATCAAGAGGTGTTCATCTTGTCAGCATCGGCCATTCCCAGTGTTAAAATGCACATCGCTTTTAATCCAATCTGCAACCTTTTGTCAGACAGTGACCACCACAACCACTATGGCTTTAATTAAGTAGTTCAATAACAAATCTGTCCTGGATCACTTTAATTTTCCACAAAACCAATGACGATCTCTGTTTGAGATGCAAGCATGTGATTTAAAGGATGACACTAATTAAAATAGTGGATCCACTCCTATTGACAATCAAGTCAAGAAAATGTGGAACTGACCTCCTTTGAAAGAACATAGTTTTATATCCTGTCAAACAAATAATCACTGAATTTAAATGTTATACAAGAGTCCCACTGTCTGCTTTTTTGCAATTTGTTATCATCTGTTAAATGATGTACAAATAATTGCCTTGTTAAAATGTTGATCCATCTACATGCAAACACATTCATGTCTAAGGTGAGTGACTCATCTCAAACAAAGGGATGGGCAACTAAGGAGTAGCTCTTGGTGCAAAAAGGTACTGTGAGCGGAATGTGGTAAGATTTCAGATATATGCACAATGAAATGAACACTTTTTTTCTTCTTTTTTTTTAATCACACATTTAACCTATTACAATGCCAGAAATAGGTTTTTCTTTTGTTGGTCTCGCAGTTTCCAGTGTAGGTAGATTTATTAAGGTGCATGTATGACTGTTGAACGTGTACATGTCTTTAAGCTAGGACACATCATATATTTATTCAAAATGAAGAAACTTATTTTGGCCATGTAAACCATTCACGAGAAAGAAGATATACAAGAATTAACTTGCCATTTCCCCCCCCAAAAAAATACAGTGCGGTGGATGTGGCAACAATAGGGCTGATCATCATGCAAAACATGCAAATCGTCATCACTGTGTGTCCAATACTGCCGAGTTGGTACTAAATTATTCGTATTGGTTATTTGTGCACCAAATAAGGCTTTTACCCTTGTTTTTGAAACGTTGATGATTGGATGTAAACTCCACAAAAAAAGTTGTGAATGGTCACAACTCCTGAAGAACCTCTGTGACCCGCTCAAAGGGATGAAAGGTTGAAGCCTTCACACCAGGATTACACTAACGAAAGGCAGCAGATGAAAGGAACAGGGCCTTTGTGCTGTAGCCCATGAGGAGACGTGGGAGGGACGTTAATATATGCTGCAATGCCAGGACCTCCTCCAACAGCGGGTGACTAGGGAGCCACCACGTCTTCTTATCAAGGTACTGCTGAGGTGACAACTCCCAAGCCACCAGCACTGGAGCTGGATAATTTACTCCCAACCTGGTTATGTACCCAGCGAACACGGCAGCCCTCCTGTCCTATTTGGTGCTCCGTCTGATTGAATGTGACATGCTGGGAAGACAAAAGAGCAGGCTAATTCAAAGTAACAAACTTCCCTGGGCCAAGCGTCAAATGCAAAGCAAGGGAGCAGCGGCTCAACACAACATATCTCTCGCTCTTTTTAACTTTCCCTTTCTTTGGCTTCATGTGGCTTTCTCCAAAAGCTTAACTGACCTGAGAAGTCAAGGCCCTGAATATTTAATGTTTTGGCCTCATTGAACAAATTATGTTGGTAGTACTGTCATGAAGTTTTAACAAAAGTGAATGAAAAGCATAAAGTTGGATATTGTTTTGCTGTTTTCCATTGTATTTAGGTGATTGAGGAAGATATCTCAAGTTGGTCTCTAATAGTGATATATTAGCTTGTTGGTTAGTGTGACACTACATTATGAACATTTTCGCATGCATCTGTAAACCCTTGGATTCGTACATACATTTTGTTGTTATCATTAAACCCAGATTATATATTTGTAAAGGCCACTTTTGAAGTTCTCAGAATAAAGCAGCATGTAAGTCTTTGGAGATAAGTTGTTCATTGGGGAAACCTAGTGGACTACAAAGCAGTGCAGCCTGGGGCTGTGTGTTCACAAGGGATTCAAACACTTCTCTTCGTTTGTTTAAGTTCCCAGTGGAGAGGTTGCACATTGCATATACCACTGTAAGCTTTTCAACTTGTTTTCTCGTTTTCTTTTGGACTCTTGAACAAAACGCATTCTGGTAATTGAAATGAAAATGGCTATTTGCTAAGAAACAGGAGGTCGGTTTTACCGGCCAAAATTTCAAGTGGCTATGAAAACAGCATTAGTGATTCCCTTTTCTCCCTGAATTGATTGACAAAAGAAGAAGAAAAAAGAAACTGGACTTTACGAAGGAGATTAGACCTTAGTAATGCTAATTGATTTAATGTACTCCCTTTATTATCATTCTATTGATTGAGCAGCCTGAGCTTGACACATCCTGTCACAATAACAAGCTTTGTTCTCTTGCACAGAATTGCTTCGCAAAGTGGTAGAGGAGCGTCAGGTCAAAAGCAGCACTCCGAAAAAGCCATCTGTTTCTTCGGAGCGAGTGGAGCAGTCATTTAAAAAGGTACAGCACTCTGCCATCACTTAGTGTTCTTTGTCACTTCCAATAAAGAAACCTGACAAAGCCATAACTATAGCACAACGCCGATGACGTCAAAGTTTTCAGTCTCCCTAAAATCTCTTTTGGTCAAATGATATCCTCAGTTTCATAGATTCATACTCAAGTTTTTCCACTCAAATTTGTGATGTTATATTATGTCTTTCTATTAATGAAGTGCCACAAATGGCCATAAGTGATAACTGCAGGAGTGAAGAATAGTGTAAAATGCAACATAAATTCATGACATGCTGTGCAAGCATGCTTTTCAAAGTCCTTGCTTGTGTGAGCTTTGTATATCTGCCCCCTTTCTGCTTTCATGGCACTGAATCATCAGCAGTTTGGGCAGCCATCTAATTTTGTATGATAGGTACCAGGCTTCACCAGCAGACACAGTGAGTACCAAATAAAAGGGGAAAAAATGCCTGGAGGCACAAACCCAGCAGGCATCCACTGTTCTCTTAAATAGTCTCCACCAAAGATCTAACAAATAGACTAAGTGGTCCTGGATGATGTCTAGTTAGGGTTGATCAGGTTAAAGGGGTGCCAGTCAAATGTCCATAGAGCCCTGCCGGGGCGTGGTGCTTTCACCCTGCTCTGGTTCTGATATCCCCACAACATGCACTGGCACAATTTGCCCCCCAAAGACATGCCAGCAATTTAGGAAGCCACTGTGTGCATGCTACCACACACACACACCAAATCATGAACTGTTCCTTTCTTGGATAAATTAAAAAAACATTGATTATTTATTTTTAATTATTTCATATTTCATAAACACATACTACAGTGTTGACATATTGTAAAGGAGTGAGAAGGCAGAACTTGGGGGGGAAATGGGAAATATGCAAGGGAAAGGGGGGGACTTGAATATATTGTACCACTGAGGCCCCAAATCTCTGATTCCTTCAGATTGAGCAGCTGGAGCGGAGGATGATGTCTCTGGAGGAGGAAACGGTGAGGCTGAGGGAAGAGAAAGAGCAGCTACTCGAGGCCAATGAAGACTTGGCCCACAACTGCCGCAGACTGCAAGCCTCCCTGGATCATGTGCGAACCCAGGAAGCTGTTCGTGAAGAGGCAGCCCAGGCGCAGTTCCTTGCCCAGAGGGATCGGCATCGCAGCGAGATCATGGCCGTAGAAGCCCGTCTGGCCGTCTCTCGAAAAGAGGCTACCGGGCTTCATCAACAGTTGCTGAGGCACAGACAGGAGCTGGGGATTCTCAGGGCAGCCAGGGACTTCTATAGGAACCGTGCTGCCGGACCAGCACGGGCAAGTGGGATTGTTAGCAATATTAACAGCAAGGTCAAATTCAAAACAGCTAGGCTCAGAGGTCCGCTACGCCAGAACAGCCACCGAACAGTCAGCCCCAATCAAGCCATCAGCTGGCAAGGCTGCAGCCCCAGCCCTACTAAGGACGAATGGGAGGACATGAGCGCAGATAGGTAATGATAGACACACACACACACAAGCACACTGATTCTCACTGCCTCCCGCCTCATTATTTTTAGGTAGTTGGAGTGGAGCGGGTGGGCTGGTTGAATTGTGGGGGGCCACGCTGCATCGAGGGGACACTGTGCATATGCAAAGCGTAAGCAAATGGGTGATTGAATTTCATCGTCTGTCTAGTTGGTATTCAGGAGCCAAAAGAAGAATGCAAGCAAGAATGATAGAGAGAAGGAGAGAGGAGGGGGAAACTACTGTCAGATCCTTTGAAATATCCTGGGACGCCTTGCTTGGAGCTTATTGACTGAAATTTGCATGCAAAATTAGCCACCTCTCCATACAAAGTTGAACCAGTGCCAGGAAAGCCCAGGGATAAGGGGGCCGCCAAAGCCTTGATACCTTTCAGTGATGCCATTTTCATGCACTAGTCATGCAACCACGAAATTGACAGTTTGGCAGTTTGATTTAATATACTGGTCCTTTGCATATTCACTAACCCCCCCTTGACAGCGCTAAGGATTCCCCTGCAAGTACCAACCCACTCAGACGCACACACCCCCCCACCCCAGCTCCACGCACGCACACAACTGCACGATGCCTCTCCCCGTTTCTAGTCATGTTGGTTATCTAGTGGCATGTCAATTCACAAATGTGTGTGCGCGCAACACTTACTCCTGCCAGCCGCCCCTTAACCCCCCTCCCGGTACAAACGCGCGCACGCACACACAATCTTCTCGCCTCTCCTCTCCTCGCCTTAATTTAGTTAGATAAATTTTGAATGACCCTGCTCGGCTCAGTACCAGATGTCTACAAGCTGTTTAACACCCTCTAAATTAAGAACCATCGACAGTAATTATTTCATGTATGTTTTATGCAAAAAAGCCACTGAGCCAACGTTTATTGAGTGATGGTCGGAATGATTTGATTTCAAACACTCAGAGCTATCACAGATATTTATTTCCCTTCACTTTCTCTCCCTCTATGCCTCCTTCTGTCTGCTCTCTCTTTTTGCTCAGTCCTACTAACTCACCATCTCCTCACCAACTAATTCATCAGACTGTAATCCACCCCAGCTCTATCCACATGAGGCCGTTTAACAGGGACTGGGTGCAGCTATGCCCCGCTTTCCTAATGCCTCTCCATGTGGCTAATAAGCAGCAGTCTAATATACGCTTTACCTGAGAGGAGGATCTAAGTGGATTTGTGAAGAGGGGGTCTAAACTGAGATGTTGTCTTATTTAAGGCACCTGTCAACTGATTTGTTACTGTAAAGCCTTCTGCTTCTTCTCATCTCGCAGGGGTCTTCTTCAGCAATATGTCTGGTTGGCGCTCGCAGAAATACAGTATTTCTGCCTAAGGAAGTTTAGCCTTAAATAGTGCCAAATAAAGATGTCAGACTCGTTAAAGATACTGACAAGTCTTTGTTTTTTTTTTTGTTGTTGTTTTTTTTTTCCCTTCCCTTTTTGCTGCCTCTGGCTCCCTGTCTCAAGTTTTGAGCTGCTTGAGGCGTCTGACTATTTTGAGCAGATCAGCAGTTTTGTTAGAGGGCACGGCTGAATGAGAGGGGCATAGAGAATAACTTGCTGAATTATTCTGTTCATATAAGAATACTGAAATATGTTTATATACATTTAATTTGGTCTTTATTGCTGGTGCTATTATGGATAATACTGGTCACTCATTTGGATGAGAAAATATTATAAGAAAAATATGAGAAGAAATGTCTCTAATAAGGCACTTCCCATTCACAAGCAAACTGAGTAGCTTCAGTGCTCAATCATAGCTAGTTATGGAAGTATACTGTAGTAATTCAGTTACTTATACAGTGCTTATAGAATTTATTTTCATTCATTGTTAGGGTGGTGGCTCAAACCTTGCCCCCACCCGTTCACGCAATGAAGTCACCAAACACCTTTCATGGTGAATGTTGGTGTACATGTGAATGGGTGAATGAGGTGCCAGCTGACCCTCTTTCTCCACCAAGACAGAAAAGTGTGTTACGCGTGCTGAACCTTTAGCATTTTTAATTTACCGTGAGTGCTCAACAATAAGGATTGCCTCAGGCAGACACAATGCCATGTCTAGCTGGTAAATATAGCAAAAGAAAAAAATGATGTGTGAAAGCAAAGGAGTGCACATATGCTGTACTCAAAGTTTAATATTTGTTGAAATAGCAAATATTAGATATTGGTACAGACAAATGTTTCATTGCAAGTAGATTTTTGACCTATTGGTCCAGCCAGGAGAATGGAGAAAACATTTTTTAAGAGCGCTAACGCTGAGCTCTGAGCGAGCGTCTTCTCAGCCCATAAGCTCTGTTACTGTACACCAGATCTGTGAATGCCATAATGTATTATTCAGATAATTTTGTTTTGTCCTCTACGGAGGCCTTTTTCCTCCCCTATTCAGATATCATATCGATCTCAAAATTGGCCGGTGCATTTCACCTTGATTGGGATATTTCTCATGAGTGCCCGATAAGTACTGCACACTCTCAACAGAGGTGAGAAGGACATGAGATGGCTTATGCTTAGATACTTGAATTACCAGCTCTAGAAGAGTGTTTTTGTGAATATAATTTTTTTTAGTTGCGACATTTTGCAGACTGTGTATTTTACATATCTTGGATCACCAGGCAAGCCTTTTATAATCCAGTTGCTAGAACCATGACAATTTTTCCACAGCGTTTTTCCTGTGTTTTCTTGGCTCGCCCAGTCCAAACATTTTTCAGACTTTTACAGAAACTTGCTGGTAATAATAATTTTGTCCCAGATAATAGTGGGCTTGTGTTCAAAATTTGGGCAGATTCTGAGTTTTTTATTTTTTTTTTAAGTAAGTGTAACCGTGGTGATTTAGCGATCCTCAGCAAGTACCCAATGCTCCCTCAAGACCAGGTTTAACCCTAACTAGCCCCCAAGCCATGTCATGTTCCGGTAAGATCCTCTTTCTCTGGTCTTTACCTCTGCTGCTTCTCCCAGGCTCCACCTTAATAAATCCACCAGCGTAAATGTCACTGGCTTCCACCTTCACGTCAAAGGTCACTGTCAATAAACCTGTGTGTGTCTGCGAGCGTGTGTCTGCGTGTGTGTCTCAGAAAGCCCTTACCGTGTGTCCATCAGACGCAACTTTGCTTGGCTCCGCTCAGCCGTGCCTCTCACACACGTCTGTCACACTCGGAGGGCTAATGAAGGCCACAGCCGCTCTCATACATGTTGATGCATTCACCATCAGCAACAGACACTGCAGTTTTTCACTTAATTTACACCCACATTTACACTTCCAGCTCAGAAATTGGATGGGACATTGATTTTCTGTTGGAAAGAAGGGGGGGTTGAAATGCACATATTTTTGCTTGATGTCAACTAAATCAACCATAAAAGGTAAATTGGATTTTTGTCCAAGGGTGGTACTTTTAGAACCAGGGTCGTCAGTTAAACTCCTGGCCTGTAATACCCCAATAAACCTCCTCACCTTTCTCAACAGTGACAGTGGTGAAGAGTATTCGGACAGTCTCAACAGTATGCCTTCTAGGAAGGTCCCTTTCAAACTACACCGCGATGCAAAGGTTGGTCTGCCATCATTCTTTATTTTTCCTTGTTTTTGATTTAACAAGAAATGCTTTTTGATTGTCAGGGTAAATATTTGGTTTACTGTTTGGGGACATTCAGTTTCCAACTACTTCTACAAGAGAAAAAAATAAACTGCTGAAAGGTCAGCAGTTGAACAGTTTACGTTTACACTAAAGTTCAAGCTGGTTTCAACAATAACATTTCCCTCTGCTTTAAAAAAATCCTTAATTTCCTTTGCAAGAGTCATTGTAGCAAAGCTTTACGGCCCATCAAGTTTGCCCATCTATCTTCAAAATGTTTAATTTATATATGAAGACATCTAAGGAATTTCTCCCCTTGTGTTCTTGAGTTATGGAGTTGTTATGGAGTTGAATAATAGACACAAATGCATTTTTTTCATGGTGAATTATTGCACAATGTTTTTGACCTTGTGGATAATATAAATATAATCACTTTAGCTATTCTCTATTATCAACACACAATTCCCCAGTTGTAGATAAAAAGCATAAACCTTTTACCTCAAAATTCAATTGATTCTTTATGCCAAGTGGACAGATGTAAGAAAATTTTCCCCCTGTGGAATTAAATGTCGGGGTTGAGAGCTAAACTTGAACTGAATCAGATTACACAGTAATAAAACAATTATTTTACCAATTTAACAATTAGTTCATTCTTTGAAAGAAAGTAGGTGTTTTAACTGGCCACTCCCTGCTCCCACATCCAAAAAGACGTGTGATAGTCAGCGCTGCTCCTTTCCCATCTCCTGCCCAGACCATGAAATCAATAGGCCCAGGCCCTTGCTCTTGTCCACATCAAATCACTTCACAAGAGGACATGGCAGCTCCAAACCCCAGAGAGATATGTCCATCAAGAAGAGAGATGAAGAGCGGAAGGATGGGGACCTTTAAACATATTCTGTCTTTCCTTTTTTTTTTTTTTTTTGTAGAGGATAGCTGTAAGGTAGAAAGAGGGATAGGCAGAGGGTGGCGAGAAGGTTGCTGTTATACTTATATAGCCCAGGAGCTGTCAGGATCCTTTATTTTCAGATTTCCTTTACTTTCCCAGTTCCAGCCTCACTAAACATGCCTCTCAGCTCGTCCCGGGCTGATCGCCATGACAGCCCCAAGCCACTCGCAACGTGCTATGTCACAAACCAAAACGGTTCATCCTCTCTCGCCTCTCTGCATGGCACCATGTGATCAAACCTGGCACCGATCAAATCCTACCTGACCTTGTACAAAGGAATCCGACAGAGACGAAAGAGGGGTGCGGCATGGGGTTGCTTCTTTGATGTCACTACAAACGATGTTGCAGTTGGGAGGTGTCACACATACACACTACTTATGTGCTCAAATGACTCTATACTCACACACACGCACACACACACGTATGTCACACTGAGGGGTGAATCGAGGCTTGAGTAGTGATTGAACAAAGACAGCATTTGCGAGCTTCTGTCAGAAGTAATATCACCGCTGAGAAGTGTTGGAGTTGAAGTCGGCTGAACACGCTCAGGTGAATTATTAAAGCAGAGGGTGATTTGTCTTGTCGCGTTAAACTGAGAACACTCTGTGATCACAGTGTCATTAGGAGCCACGTTTCAGGAAGCACAACATGTCAACCGGTTGTTTTACATTACACAGTTGCCTTTCATCACCGTCTGTGATTTTTTTTTTTGTGCTCTTGCAGTCCTATAGGTATGCTGAACAGATAGCAAACAACAAGAGGCAGGCAGCAACATCAGGCAGACAACAACATGCCCTAAAGGAAAAAGGTAAAGTTATTTTACATTCAAAATGGTAATTCTTTTTAATCATCTTTAATATATATGCACATGCAGCCACCTGAAAATAAGTACATAAGAAACAACCACTTTTTTTCGCTCCTTATTTGGCTATAAATGGAAGGAAGGAAAATAATTAATCATTCAAGTTGTTAAATATATCACAGTTTTCACTTGTGCATACACAAAGACACTTTTACATATGCCTGTTAACTCCCAGCAGTAGGTTCTACACAGGGATTTGGAGTTTTTCTGTGCACTTGTCAACTCTGCGGCGCCTGCGTGTACTTCCTCCTGTTAGATGATAAACAGCATGAGCGCTGGGACCGAGGGACAGGAGGAGAGAAGAGGAGGAAGAGGATGCTGATAAAGGCCCAGCACAGCTCCTCCTCCTCCCCCTCTCTGCAGCAGCGCGTCGAGTCCCTACAGCGTCACATTGACATACTGCGAAGTGCCAGGAAAGATGCTGTGCTTTCAGCCAGAGAGCTGCAGAGGGCCAATGAGAAGATCACAGCGCAGCTCAACTCCCTCACTGAGAAACTCTGCAGCAGCAAGCAGCTCACACAGGTAACATGGGAAAAACGGGGAGACGAATCAAGGGGAAAGCCGGTTGTGAGGCTATGGAAGTTTGTTGTTTGTTTTTTTGTTTTGTTTTTTGCCTTTGTCTTTCTATTTGTGATTCTTTTGTGCTTGCTGGGGGCTCAGAGTGCAGCGGTAGCAGGTCCTTTGCCCTTATCATGCTTAATAAGTGTGGTTGACAGGCTTACCCTCGTCTGTGGAGGTCAGCGCCACAGAGCAGAAGGAGGAGAATATCTTCCCCACTCTCCCTCTCTCTCTGACTCTATTGTTGTTTCTTCCTGCTGAATGTTTCAGCAAACCGGTCCTCCGCAAGACTCTGTCACTACCAGTTGTATTTTTTTTCCCCAAAACATGCACACCCATGTGCACAGATATAAACAAGGTGACTGTTTCTTTATGGAATCCGCTGCCACACACCCATTTAGTTATTTAGTACCTGCTTCCAGCTAGGTAAGACTTAGACAATGAATAAAACACAAGCACTTTGGCCCCTAAACAGTATCTTTCCTGTCAGGGCCTCCTCATACACACCACAACCCATGAACACATACACAAAGTCGTACAAATGTACACACGCTGACATCCAGACAGACACAATCCTTAATCTGACAAGCATGAGCATTCTTTTGTTGAATTCAGACATGCCAGCAGCTACCCACTGGATACCTGATTAGGTGTATGTGTCAGTATGTCTGTATATTTACTGTACAGTATAATAGAGTCACACGCACACATACACACAAACACACACTTGGGTCAGCAGTACAGCACTGGTGTTGCTACCTAGGTAGTGGCCCTTGAGCTCCCACACCGGCATCTCATTGCCAAGGCCCGACGAGACCTCAGACACAGCGGTAAAGGCACACGAGTATAGACATGCACACACAAACACACACTATATGTGTGCATGAGTGGAAAGTGAGGGAATTGTTGTCTTCCTGTTTGTTTCCTCTTTTCTCCTGCAGTATTAATGCCACTCCACCAGAGAAAGTTGGAGCAGACTGGCTGCCAAAGCCAGGTCTTGTTGCCCTCTCTGGAAAGGGCAAGAGGTGATGGACTTTGGGCTTGTTCCAGCCAGTCCTAGCCAACTCTGCAACGAAAACTCTCGGCTTGTAATTGGCTTAGGACAGCCTCCACAGGGGCCATCATGTGAGAAGTAGCATGGCAGCTTCACAAAAACTTGTTTGTGTTGCTCTGTCTCCTGAGCCGCTGGCCACTCTGTCCTTCCCTCATTGCCTCCTTACTTGCCATCCCATAACTCGTGTGTCCTTCCATTCTTCTTCTTTCTCTTTTAACATACTCTTAATTTGATTGAATCAGTTTATGAGGTGTACATTTAAAACATAGATCTTTTATTGTGACGAGAGCAGCGCTAGGGGGGTGTGATGTGCTCTCATGGTGTGATGCACAGGGATCTATCGTTATTCACTTGCCAATAGAGGAAACTTTTTGGATCTCTAGATTATTTTCCTTTATATTTTTAATAATTTGGATAATCAGCACTATATCCAGATAATCTAAAAAGAGTTTTAGCACAGAGAAACTATGAACCAACAACTACAGTTGGTCAAGTCAGTACTTTTGAGCCTCTGTGACAAGTAAAAGTAACATGCAATGACACTGAGATTCTTTGTTTAAACCTCTTCAGTTAAGAAATAAGAAAAAAGTATTTGCCAATCCTGAGTCATACTGCTACCAGTAATGATGAACAAAATGAGTCTTAAATTGTAATAAAACTGAATTTTATCTCAAGGTGGAGTAAGAAGCTTAAAAACTTAGGTGGCAGGTGAAGCCTGTCTCTCTGCCCCCTAGCTCTTGATAAAATGCACTAGTCATGCATATCATCCAAATACAGGATCATTTGGTTGCTTGGATTACCTCGCTCTGTTGCCTCCCCGTTTACTTGACTTTGCAGTGTTCTGTGACACATTTTACCTGCTTCATCCATTTAAGCATGGAGTGTCTTGCCCTCCTCTTTCATGTAAGGTCCCGGGATTATTGCAGGATTAGGGAGCATGGCAGACAGAACTGTTGAAACCCCCTCAAAAAGTAGTCTTTTTTTTAACTGTTTGTACAGAATTTCACATAGAGAAGTTAAGAAAACAGAAGGAATGCAATATAACTGAAGAGGCGGTTGGGTTAGACCTTACACTCGTCTTTCTCCAGTTTGATTTATATTGAGAAATTCTCTTGCATGTATGGCTTCATGCATTCATATATGATCTTGGTCACGTGACTCTTTCAGAAGCTCTGTTTCCTTATTTATCCTGCTAATGATTGAGTATCTCTTGGAACAACATCAGTGAGACCACTCCTCAGAGGGGAGAGAGGGAGAGGTGTCCTCTCTTCCAGCCTAATGGACCACCAGTATATCAGTCTGTGTCAGTGTCATCCCTCACCAGAGCTGAAAATGGCCTGTGAAATCAAAGCCTGTCTTACAGGAAGTGTCATCAATGCCACTCTTAATTCGTGCAACACTGCCACTGTCTCCACAGTCTTGCTTCGCTCATCCTCTGTACCCCCCGCCCCCATCTCCATCACTCCTACTTCTCTCTCCCTCCCTAGGGATATGGCATGTGTGTCTTCAACAGAGCACAGGAAACCTAAAACAAGAGGGATTCTATTAAAAGGTGTCAGCCAGCAACCAGATATCAATAACCTCCATGTATGCAGAGCATAGAGCAAGCCCGTGGGAATATGTGGTTTCACTTCGTGTGTGCGCGTGTGTGTGTGTCCCAGTGTTTACCCTATGTGTGCAACATACTCGTATATCATGTCTCCTATTTGTGCCATTAAGCACTCCTGATTTTGATATGTTACCAGATCAGTAAATTGTGGCAATATTGAGCCAAATTCACACTGATGTCTCTACAGCCAATATTTTTCTGAATAAGCAGGCGAAAAGCATTGTTGATCTTCACCGCACACGTGTGGTCAAAATTGCTCACCTCGCTGCTTTTGTTAAGAATCACTGATACACTGCACGTTGTACATGATCAGCTCGTGCCATTATCGTTTATCACTGTAAACCCAACCGCTCACCAAATGCTGAACTCCCTCCGTCCCAAAGTACTCTGTGATTCTGCTGGATGGCTTTATTATGCATGCCAATCACAGCGAGAATTAGGCCCTATTGGCCAGGCAACAGCATCATCTGTCTTCTAATTAGCATAAAAAAAGAGTTTTATCAGAGGCAAGATATTAAAGCAGAGCCCTCAGCTCTCCAGTGGCTAACACATACAGTATTTCACACATATTCTGTTTACTTTGTTCTGCACATTTATCATATCGATATTATAATGTGCAAGTCAGAAGATTTGCTTTCTCACAATTGTGGGCAGAAAAATGTGGGTGTTTGTTTTGACTCAAACTTTTTTAAGTGAACATCTGTTGCAGCAGCCTATCATATCCTCAATTCAGTGTTGTCATTCCACAAATGTACTGTAGGTATACTTGATTTAATAGCCAGTGGATACAAGTTTTTGTTTGTAGCCACGGTATCATCACTGGCCTAGCCCACCAATTCTCTCTGTCGGTCAATCTGCAGAAGCTGACCTCTGACCTGGCTGGTGTGGAGCAGCAGAAAAAGGTCCTTGAGATGGAGCTGGAGCAGTGGAGGCAGAGCACGTTCCCCCGGCAAACTGCACCACCAGCAGCAGCACCAGAAAATGCAGAGTGCTGCTGCCAGGGCAAGACCATGCCCACCCCGCCTAACCGTGTGTCCAAGGCCTCTGATGCTGAGGTCAAACAGCTTCAAGCAAGACTCAAGGTCAGTGGCTTTGGGTTAAGGGAGTGACCGGTTCTCATGCTTTCTCTTATTGTCTACACATAAGTGATTAAAAAAGTCAAAACATCATAAGATACTATCTTCATGATTGTGTTCAATTCTGGTCGTGTCCACTTGCACTTAAGTGGGTTCCATCATGAATAACAAGGTCAGATGTGAGAGCATTTACGATATTTGGCTCACAAAACAATGTTTTTCTTTTTTGTGCAGTGATACACCAAAACAGATTTGTATGAGTTTTGTTCATTTTAGTTGGAATCGTGCAGTATGAAGCAGTGTAGTAGCCTTCAAATGCATATTTATTTATGTTTTATTGATAGAAAAAAGAAAACATTATACTGGTATTCTTCTTCTTATTCCATCTTAAATGTTTCTCAGTGGTCCTTCAGGAGTTTAGTAACTGAAAGAAACTGTCAACATTTTTCTTTCAAATCGTGTAGTGTTGAAAAAAGAAACCAAATTCTTGAGCCTTTCAATTTACACTTATCACCTGGAATTGCATGTGATTTCGACATGAATTAGCATTTCTTATCATTTGATCTTATTACCGAGTACCTGTCAGACTGATGAGAAATGGGGAATAACAGTAGAGACGTGCCCTACATCATAGGGAATGAGGTGTGAGTAGTACCACAGTATTATCACCCTCTCTGCTGGCAGCTCATCAGTGTCACCGAACAGATTGCTGCTGTCGTTACACTCAGTCGAGGAAGTCATGTCAGGTGACAGCAAAAGGGAAGGAGGTGAGGGATACGCTGTGGGGGTGCGCGCACTGAGTGAGCGCATTTTCAAAAGCTTGTACTGGTACGGTTCCCACAAGAGACACTGGGCCCTTTAAACCAAAGTGAACATGCGCATTCAAATATCCATCAGTCTCATGATCAGAGGCCGACCTGTCGTCATGGGCCACATGTCTCTGTTACTGGCAAAGAAAAGAGTCAAGTTAAAAAAATGGTGTAGTTTACAAGCCTCTCACTGGTGTCTTCAGATGAAATGCAACATAAATCATGTGCCTGAAAAATGTTTGAGCATTTGTTGTTAAAAAGCAATTACATTTCAAAATGTTTGACTGATTCATATCTTTATTGTTGACTAATCATTTGTGTCTTTATTTTCTGAAATTGAAAGCTGGCTCAGAGAAAAGGGAAAATTATCATTTTTAAAAAACATGAAACCAAAAAAAAATCTAACAAGTGAGGTGTTTATCTAATTGTGAACAAATTGTAACTTCATTTTCAAGGCTCTAAACAATGCAGAATTAAGATGATTTAAAAAAAAGCTATAAAGAATAAAAAATACGTATTTTTTAATAAAAATTAAATGTACACAGGTATTCTTATTGGTTGTTAATGTTGAGTAAAGTAATGAGATTTTTTTTTCTCCCTCCAAATGGTTCTATGAATTGTTATTTTTCTTAATTAGTCCCCTTTTTATCCAGTTTGAAAAAAATACAGTTTTCCTCTTAACCTCTTTTAGCACCTTCCACCCTCCTGCTGTAGCTATAATGAGCAGGCATGCTGTGCCTGACCTGTCATCAGCCGTGTCGTGAAAACCCTCCCCACCCCCCATCGCACACGATGAAACACATTAACAAACACACACACGGTGTGCCCTCCCCCCAGAGTGCAAGTGCGGAGGTCACAAGGCAGGTGGCAGCTAACAAAGCCCTGCGAGGCCAGCTGCAGGAGAAGGAGGACAAGCTCCGCCAGCTGCAGGACAAGTTAGTCTCACACCTTTGCCTTTATTAGTATTATTTCCTCCTCTTTGTGTTTCTCTCTTTCTTGTGCTCGGCAGTGCGTGTCTTACTTTGCCTTTTTGTCCTCCCTTTATCCCTCTCTCTGTCTTTGTCTCTATGTGTGCCTGTATTTTTGCACATTGGCTGCCGCTCTAATCTGCAGTGTTTGATTCCACCATGTGGTCACACACCGGCTGCTGCACTCCACTTATGCATGCCTCTATTCAGCGCGCATCATTTGTGAAATTATGCATGTCCTCCTGAGCGAGTTAATAAAAAAACAACTGAAGGAATTAGTTTGTATGCACATGTTTCCGTGTGGGTGTCTTGTGTGTCATGTAGTGTGGTGTTGCCTATGTGGGAAGCTGATGTGGAGTGCTGATCAAAGCAGTGTATTGATTGTTTGTGTGCCGCAGGAGGGACCATTTTGGCCCATGACACTAAAACCCACACAGCATCACTCTGGCCTGTGGGCCGCGAGCCCTAATGAGTTACACGGTACACCTACTGTAGTGCCCCATGCATTTCACAGTCCAAATGTATAGCTGCAAAGCAGTTCACTGAGGGAAACTACTTGGATATTAGCAGCGTTGTTAAAGGCACATCTCATCATTCCACATTAGGATTTCATCTTTGAACTGGGGGAGAGGTGCTCGGCTTTCCTTCCTCTCATTCTCTTTGTCTCATATGCTGTGTCCTCTACCCGCCATTCTCAATAATGCATCCAAGGCGTGTGTACAATCATACTGGGTGTGTGTTTATGTGTGACCAAAGCACAGCGGATCACAGCTAGACAGAGTGGACATCCCTCAGCTGAGTTTCCACGACAGCCTCAGACTCTCCTCAGGCTCTTGTCACACACTCTTACACACACACACACACACACAGGGGCACACACGAACACATTTGTAACTCGCCATCTCTGCTAGCCTACCACTCCGTTTGCCTCCATGGAGGGACCCCTTCTCAGAATGAAAGACATGTCTAGACGTCTCTGAAATATACATCTCAGCACACACACAGGGACCAAGGCTGCTTCGCCTTAAAGAAGAGAAGAGGGAAAAAAATGAATTTCAAAGTACACCGGCATGTCCTCAGTCAATATCCGGCACTATGCCCCTGCCTTATTTATGAAGCTGCTTCTTTCATCTTTTAGCCCTGTTGTCTATCAGCCACATGAAACGTCCACCCGCGCTTCATTCTTAACAACATACACAGAAATGTGCGTTCTCGCTCTCTCCTCGCGTACGCTTCTCAGACCACTGAGTGTTATCATTACAATACACGCATGTTTGATGAACAATATTGCCAACAAGCACAGAACAAAGGGAACAAACGCGTGAGTGATCGGGATATAGTTTGAGGTTCTCTTTTCTCTCTTTCCACTAACACTCATAAATAGAGATCACACACTCCAGCAGAAGCACCATATATCCTTCATTCTTTTTTATCCTCTATTCTTTTTGGGTTGCAGAAGGAGAGAACATCTAAAATAAATGTTGTCCATCTAATTGCCATTAGCGTTGGGACGGAGGGAGCTGCTGGAGCTCTTATTGCTGCTCTCCGTCTTTAAGTCAACACTAGACAGTCATCTGAAAGGTTCAATATGGGTTTTCTCATTAATGGCCAAATCCGTGGGGTAACGGGCGAGCACCACTTCGCCCCAAAGTCCCCAGGCTAGACTCCTCTCTCATTTAATTTAATGTCACTCCAATAGGACAAGCTCACATTTATTTAGCCAGCCTGCCCTCAGGCATCAATCCACCGAGGGAGATGGGGACATTTACTTACACGAAAGCATTTGCTCAAGCCTTGCGTCATCTGTTTATTTAAAACGCACAAGTCATGATGCACGTGGGAGCTCAGAGATCCACTACATCTTTGAAATTTGAAAAAAAAAAAAAAAAAACAACTGCAAAAACTGTTTTAATTAACTGCATCCTTATGATCTTTATTCTATTTGTTCCAATTCCCTAAGGTACAGACAACCATGAAAAATGCCTCATATTTGCCTTTTATGAAAACAGAATAAAACATGCCAACATACTGAGCCCGTTTAAACAAGAACTCGCTATAATGTGGCTCCACTGAACGCTGAAATATTTAGCGCGTCAAAACAGCGGGATGCTGAAACCGAAAGTGACACGTGGTGAATTCTGTAACGATTACAGTGGCTCACAAAACATTGAAACAAAGCTGCTCTTTTGAGAATTATTATTGTCACTCAGGGTATACGCGCAAAAAAGAAATTTTTTCGCAGCAATCTACATGTTCCCATCATCGTCAACAGCTTTTCTGCTACTGAGCCCCCCCCCTTCACACACACACCTCCCCTGCTGATGTGTTTTTCTATGTGACTGGTGTAATTCTGACTGTAATAAACATTTAAATACTTGATTACTGCCTCTCAAGTAGTGTCACTGCTGATTCAAAATGCCGTTTGTCAAAAAGGACTCCCCAGTCACACGTAGTGCAGCGTTCCCCGCTAGAGCACTTGTCCTAATATATGCCATTTAGAATTATACATGCATCCTCTTTTCATCCCCCCTGCTAACGCAAACAGCGTACCAGTGTATTTAGTTGTCATAATGAGCTGTCATGCCTGATGCACTGCATGGGGACACCGCGCCTGCCAGCATCGTGGGTGTGTGTGTGTATGTGCCTGAGTGTGCGTCTAGGTCTGTGTGTGTCTTCGACTGTGTCTGTGTCGCAGCTATATGCAAGTGTGCCTTCATGCAAAATATCTGTACCGATTATCATATTTATTCCTTACGTAACATTTGTCTGCATCGTGTACAGAGCGAACCACTCGGAGCGAGACGTGAACATGAAAAAGCAGCTGGTGGAGGACCTGAAAGCCAGGGTGAAGTTCCTGCAAGAAGTGGAGAAAGGTTATCGCGGACAGTTGGAGGAGCTGGAGAAGAAGGTACAACATGACAAATCAGAAACTACTGTGATCGTTATAGCCTCCACTTATTTTGATGCTCTTTAAGAATCTGAGGATATTGCGTTTAATACACATTACTGGTCTTTTTACTGTGAAATAGCAGTCTCTTGACACAGACATGTATGTCAATCATTGCTTAAAAAAATCAGTTTAGAGCACTACAATATGTACAAAGCACATTGCAAATCTGTAGGAAAGGAGGATGGATTTTTGTGACGATTCTATCCATAGGAGTGCAACAATGCAGCACAATTGAGGTGTACTCAAAGGGCCTGACATCCTAAAGGTCTGCCATCCGCAAAAAGGGACAAGTAGATAGGAGGAGCATATACTGTAGGTTGATTTTGCACACGCATTGGGTTTACAAAGCCAGAAAATAATTGCGGAGATTATATTTGCATCATTATTTACCACCTTTGGCAGGTTGGTGCAAAAAGGACAGTTTGGCTGCAGTTATTGTGGCAGAAAGGAAATTTTGCTTTGTCATTGTATTTGCAACAAAGCGTTAACACATAAAACACAATTATTTAATAGGATAGTTATCTGAATAAATGTAATCTGCAATTTCTGGCTCATCCACTGGTCCCGCACTTGTTTTATTTACCAGACTTTCAATATGGGTTTTATTTTTATTTTTTTTGTACTTTTCCCCCCTTTTTTCAGTTTTGCCATCTTTTCTTAATTTCATCTGTTTTTCTTCCTCCAGAGCACTGACTTCCTCCCAAAGCGTATTTATTATATTCTGATTCCTTTGCTCTAACTCGGGTAATGTGTCTATTTGAATTTTCCATTAACACCTCCAATTTAATGGCATCCAAATTTGTTTTGCGCTTGTAGTCACTCTGCTCTCTCAAATTCTCCACGATCAAAACCAGCAAAACTTCACTTAAAAACAGCCAGTTGCACCTGCTGCAAACGCTCATCCTCAATAGATTACCCACAAAACCTCTATAAACGGCACATACAAACTAATTGTTTGCTTGGAATTCTGTTCTCTTTATTTGGGTCTAAGCAAATCAGGCCTATGCGGTGTTAAATTTCTACGGTATTTCATGTTATAAATGATCACATCGCGTTACAGAACAATTGATATGACTGTGTTTTCACCCGATTGCAAACATGAAACGCCACTTTCACAAAGGTAAAGCTCAGAAGGAGACAATAGTACCGAGGATCGATGAGCCACAGTAATGCGATGTCTCCCACATTAAAGGGATATTGAGTTATAACCGACCAGTCTGATGTGTATCGAGAGGTGTGTGTGCAGGGTTTTTATGTAGCAGCCTGATGTCATTTGAACCTAATTTAATCAAGGTAAACAGAGGAGGGTTGTGTGTAATGGCACTGCATTCTGGCATGGCTGCAGACCCCTCAACATATCTGGCCTGCTGCGTTCAGGTGCCTGCTGGGATTTAATGAACTGAAGGAGAAGGTTTTCATATAGTGTAAAGTAGGTCTGAGCGACTTGTAGATAAATGTCATTTCTGCTTTGAAGCAGAATGTTGTGGTCTGGTTGGAATGTGCAATGTTTGAATTGAAATATTTACTCCTTTTTTAAGCCTTTTTGTGGCTGAAAACAAATGTACCTTTGATAAATCTGTTTTTAAAAACAAGGACAAAGATTCGCAAATTTAGCAAACTGCCATAGCATTGCATTGTGCCACAGTAGAAAATATTACCCCTTGAATTGTGCAAGATTGGGATAATTCCAAACATTTTATTATACCCACAGTCATTGGAAAATAGTGGCCGGCATTTCTTGGTTCAAATAAATTTAAATTGGGGGGCCTTTCTTTTCTTTAGACCTCCCGGCCTCCGGGCCTTCTGCAAGATCAGCAGTCATTCTTTCACCGAGCAGCTGCTCTCTATAAACCCTCTGAGTACATTACCTTTTCTATATTATTTATTGCTCCAAATAAATGCTCTTCTGCTTTCCCTTTTCTCTGTGCACAGGTGAAGACTTTATCAGAGGAGGCCACTAACAGGAAGGCCTTCAATGAATCTCTCAAGAGAAGACTGAATGTGGCGACTACAGAGAAAAGCCAGCTCGAGGCCTTGTGCACAAAACGGAAGGATGACTTGGAAAAAAAGGTTTTTAACCGTCACTTGTCACTAAATCAATATAAGACATTTAACAGTAGATTAATTTTGGCTAGTTTATTTTTTGAAGAATAATATCACAATATCACAAAGTTGAAAAAAAAAAAAAGTGATTGCTTTCAGTTGACCTGTTAATTTCTTTACAGGAGCAACGCGTGCATATGTTGCAGTCTCGTGTGGCGGCCAGTGAACAAGATTTGGCTGCGATGGAGAGGGCAGCCACAGAGCAAATGGAGGGGTTGACCCAAAAGAGTTCTCAAGCTTTGGATAAGCTTCGGAGACAGCTTGGCCAGTCCTACTCCCAGATTGAGCAGCTCCATTCCTTCATCAAGGTACTGTACTAAAGGAAGCCAGGAGGAGTACATGGTTTGTAATAGTTTTTTATGACTCATCTTAAAACAGTACCATACAAGTTGTCCACATAGCAGTCCTAATGATTGGTGAACCACCTGTGAAGTCCAGTGGAACTGCGCTCAAGGTTAATGAGGGAGCCTTGGCGTGCTCTGTCTCTGCAAATGAAAGCTGAATCTTGGAACCAAAACGATACTTTCGATTAAGCTGGTCCCCTGAGCACAGCACCTACTTAAGGGGGTTGACTGTGCTTTTCCACAGTTGCCCGGGCAGTTGTGGGAATAAGGGTCCCAGTGTCTAACCACTTCCTCAGGGAACAAGGACACAAAAATCTGAGCGTCTCTGTGAGGCTTCGGGGCACCTTTGATGGTGTGAGGGAGACAAATACTTGTTCTTCAGTGTAAAACCACAGTTCAAATTATTCAGCATATATCGTTTATGGCAACTGCAATTGGTTTTCATTATAGTTTCTTCAGGTTAAGATGTTTGGAAGTCAAATAGTAGCTTCAAATACAACTGAAAGAAGGTTCTTGAGATTGTCAATATAGCTTTTTTCTGTGTGTGTGTTTTTTTGTTGATTTTGTAAGACAAATGCCGACTCAAACATCTTTAAACATTAGTGCTTACTTGTATGCGTGTATTTTTCAAAAAGTGGTAAAGAGCTTGAAGCAAACCGGGCTTTAACAAATATTCCCCCGAGCCATTCAGCAATGATTTGTGACTCGCTACAACAGCACTGTCACTGCTCGATCTGTTCACACTTCAGGGTGCGACAGCGTCACGTGTGAGTGGCGCAGTCGAAATAAACACCCGCTAAATGATCGGATTTTTGCACGCCGCATTATCAAGGGATGGAATGGAGAGGCCAGCTAAACATTCTGTCAAACTATTGAACAATTTTCTTATTACTATTGATGAAGTGTCCATTGCTGCTACATATTGCGATCGTTTTATCACTAGGCCTTTCCAGGCATCTGATCAGTAGGTCTGTTGGAGGCTTTTTAGCACCTGGGAAAGGGACTTGTCCCTCGAACACCCTGGTGGGATCGCTATTCCCTGGGGTCCTGAGGACAGAGACACTTTGGTACTGTGACTTTGCTCATCCTGCATTCACCACTAACTGGCCCCATATCAGTGGCATAAAACGGACGGATGGAATCATAATATGTGTCATTGTGCCGGTGCTTTTTTTTT
>CAESWR010000004.1:7251-24587 GCA_903171835.1 Mullus surmuletus | reverse complement strand
TGTTCAGCTGACACCTGTCTGTCAAGTGGGGAAAGGGCTTGGCGGAGATAATGGTGACAGTGTATTTGCACGCTCACATAAATCAAGTGGCAGACTGTGGACGATGGCAGCTTTTCTGAAACAACTCTTGTCCTCCCGTTGCGCACGTGCATTTGAAGAAGCAGCTTCCCAGTGGTGTGTTTTATCTTTATCTTATCCCCTGATTTCTCTCACATATCTCAACCTTTCACCTCCCTTTTTTTTTGTGTGCAAATTTTCAGCCCACACATATATTTATATTCCTATCGTGAAGGCAAAAACGCAAAATTTACATGCAACCCAACAATGGAAGCTGAATATTTGTGAGAGTGCAGATGTATAGTCATGTATAGAAATACAGTTCATGCCGTATTTACTCCCTTTCTCCTTTCCCATAACCTTAGGCTGGTGGGGCCATTGTGTTGTTGTTGTTGAGGATTCACATCATTGTTTGTCTGCCCCTGGCTCCTGTGATCCCCTATAAGAACACCGAGCCCTTTGATTGGACTGGTTGACGTCCGGAGGAGATTTACTCTTGTCATGTATTGATCAGGACCGGAGGGCTACGCATGTGTGTGTGTGTATAGATGTGTGTCTTTATGAGCTTGTTTTTTTTTTTCTCCTTTTTTTTTTTGTTCTTTGTGCCTCTATGTGCATTTGTGTGTGGAGATTTTTTATTGTGTGCCAGCAAACCCTTTTGGCCCCTGCACACGCCTCAGGCTGTAAGCACTGCTGTTGAACTGCTAAACAGTGGCCCTGCATGTGACTACTTCACAACACACACACACACACACACACACTCTGGAGGTTGTTCTCTTGCCCAGAATATGTTTGGTTTTTGTCATCCTTCCTGAAAAGCGCAACAATGTGCAGTTTGTGTAATATCTTTATTCCTAAGCATTTTTTTCAAAAACCATACATTGAGTTACTCCAATGTACTGTACATATGGGAAAAGCAGTACCCTAACTTTGATGTAACCATTACGTTTAAAAAAAAAAGAAAAGAAAAGAAAAAGAGAGAGGCAAGTGCTCTCTTACACATCTCATTCAACATTGTAGAACAAAAAAAAAACAGCAGTTTTTCTAAATCAGTGCCAACATAATGTGATAAGATTAAATCATTTTCTCTTCCTTTATGCTTTTGAACGGCCCTTTGTGTTCTCATGTGTGTGACGAGGGTTAGAAGGAGCTAGTTATTATAGAGGATGTCTTTTTAGCTGCTGATTTGATCCCCATCTCCATGCCCTAATCCTCGCCCTGTCTAAATTGGCCCTCTGGCTATAGTGATTGTGGTGCTAGCTATGCTAAGAGCTCTTGAACAAACACATACACATGTACACACACTCACACAACACGTGTATTTGAATAACCAGTGATTGTGCGTGCAACTGTGTGTGTGGTGTGTGTGTGCGCGTGTGTGCATGTGTGTGTGTCAGCCTCCCATTGTCCCTCCCAGGGCTGGGAATGAGTGATAAATTCACCCCTTAATCTCTTTCTGGATTATTCCACATGCAGGGTTTAGGTCAATTAGATGTAACCCTTCACTAGTGACAGTGAATATCTATTAGGCTGTAAATAAAAGAAATAGGATCTCCAACTGTTAGTTAATGAGCTATGTATTCCTTGAGGGTAAACACAGCCTCAGATCACCAAAAAAGAGCTAAAGCGGCCTTCCGTTATCAGGGAAAGAACAATGGATATGATTTAGTCTCTGTGTTATTTTGCCTCCTTTGCATGGACACAGACGTCACAGGCCACCTGTGGTCCTACACTTCATGCATTGTTGATATTTAATTTTATGATCACAAAGGAGTCCGGTATTTACGCCGTAAGTTAAACATGTAAATCAGTATGCTATTTGTTTATGTTTTTTTAATGTCTCATTTTAAATTCTGCACATCTGACTCCCGCATATGCAATATACATTCAATCTTGCTAATAGACAAATAACAACTCCACACGCTGTCAGCAGCAAAGCCGCAACGACTCACTCAGGACTTTCCTTTGAGAAGCACCACTGGCGTAGTAAACTGCACCTGGTCCACCTGTGTGAAATTAAGAGAGAGGAATGGAGATGTTTGCCACTGTTCAATATTATTCATGTGTGATTACCCTTGTTACCGCGATACACTTGAGTGTTTTCGTGTGTGTGTGTCTCTGTGTGTGTGTGTGTGTGTGTGTGTTCACTTTCACACTGTACCTGCAACTTGCTTGCTGCTTATATTGCGGTGTGTCCAAGAGCTAGTTGCACTTTTTTTTTTTTCTTGTTTTTGTGTACTGTGAGTTCTCCTGTCTCCAGCTTCCCTCGTCTGACCATCTATTCCAAGGTCAGCTTTTCAGCAGGCTTACAAGGGAATGATACAGAAGATTATTGCCTCGATCAATAAGCTCAAAATGAAGCAAAGGGGAGTTTACTTTATTGACTTCCTCGTGTACAGTGGCAGTTTTAACATTTAATTGTCTCTCTGTATTTAGAGCAAACTCCCATTTAGTGCAAGACAACTGTGCCATCCCAGGCCTTCCTCGTCTCGCTTGCCGTTCACTCGGGCACCATTTGAAACAGCCCCTCGTAGCTTAATTATTAACGGTGTTATGCTGCCCTGTTGTACTGTGAGACATTCAGAAAGCAAATAAATAAATGAATGGCTGTATTTTCAGTAGCTCTCTGTCTTTCCCTCTCTGATGCGTGATTCTCTGTCTGTGGAGATTTTAGCAAAACTTGGGGTGCGTTTGATATCAAAGCTGTGTTCCCTCAGCTTTCAATCGACAGGGCAACAAACCCTCAGGTCCACATTCCTACAAGGGAGCATGAGGCAAAACCGAAGAGAATCTGACTGTGTCAAACTCAATATTCCTCCATAATGTACTAGGCCTCTCTGGCGCATGCTTGATCAATTTCATTTATTCATCTGCCAGGCAGAGCTATCCCTCTTGCTTTTCTATATCCATTTCATCATCCTCCTCTTTTTTTTAATTCCTTTTTCTCCTCCTCCTTCAGGCCCTGGCCAGTGAAATACTTTTAGACGTTCAAGAGGTCAAGCAGCAGTTGATGAAGAGGAGGAGGCTGAGGCAGGCCAGCGCTGTGGCAGCAAAGGGCGGCCTCTCAGCCAAGTCTATGATCAAAGCCAAGTCCATCGCTGCCTCCATCCTCAATATGTCAGAGAATGATCTGGCAGACATAATGGACACTGACCAGGTAAGGCCAAGGGATTACGGGTCAACGTTTAATACAAACAAACTTGAGGATCTATACCAAGTGCACATTATGCCCATAGCACTCAGCATACCTACAATAGATTTTCCGTACTGTAACATTTCTAGACATCCTAAAAGTTTTCACACGGTGATTGCACCAGAGAGATGGGAGAGACATTATGTTATGAATATTGACTTGTTGCTGTGGGTATCTTCTTTGTCAATTGAGACTAAATGAGTTCAGTATCTGTAGCCGACGGGAATAGATACTGGTAATTGACACTGGCGCAGAAACAAGGAAGTAGTTTCTTAGTTGATTTCACCTGTATTTAACAATATTTAGCGCAGCTCCGGTGAACTCTGCTTCTTCTTGACCTTCTTGTATTGATGGGTTTGTACTGTGGATGTGGGCAAATAAGTAAGCGCAAACTCTGGGCAGCGTTTTTGCAGAGGTGAACAACACACCCTGCCGTGTCACTAAGTTGGGAAGTTGTGCAAAAGTGATGGGAATGTTTCCACACTTACACTCACACAAGATCAAAAACACATTTAACACCTGTCTGCCAAGTATAGGATTTGACACGAGTTGAGTAAATGCAACGCTTTACTCTTTGGTGAAAGCAGTTGTTGATCTGTAAATCTTTGATATTGACTGTGTCCACGTGCAAAACTCGCACTTTTTCCAAGTTGGTGTGCCCGTTCTCCCCCATAGATCATACCCAACCATGTCATCAATTAGCAGCCCCATGTTACAATCAAGCTCCCATCCCTAGAGACTTCCTCCCATCTATCACAAGATGAGAGTGGGTGCACCAGGCACTTACTCACACTTGAAACCAATTTTAGCCCTATGCAGCTCAGCTCCACCCAGGAGATGACAGGGAACGGTTTCTCACTTGACAAAAAGTCCCCCTCATCAGAGCTGAGCGCTCCGTGAGTAAAATCACACTCTTCTCCCCACCATTTTTTCCTCCGCCGAATTAACTGCGGTTAATGGCTCACTGCTTGGTTCCTTCACTTGGCTGCTGAGCTTTTCTTGTCGAGCTCGTTGGTTATTTCTCTGTCGCGGAGCTGTTGAGAGAGCAGTGTCAGAAATAGGTCACATGGGGAAACATGTTGTTTTTGTATGTCTTTGAATGAATTGGATGGGAGTTGCCTATGTCTGATGATGCCAGATAGTTTTTCTCATTTGAAAGAAAACTATATGTACAATTCTTTGCATTTATTTGTATTATCATAGCTCATGTAACCTAAATATCACTGAGAACCCAAAGGCATTCATGTGTATTACCTGATAGTCCTGTTCCTGACACATTAACAAAGTAAATAGTTATTGTCAGTGGTAACTCTCAAACCAAATTAGCCTAATCCAATTGTGACACAGTATTATTCCAGTTTGTACAAAGGTGATTAAGTGTGGGTTGTATTTGCTGCATGATTTCAGAATTCTCGTTAACCAAAATTTCATCTTTTTAAGAGTATTTGTACAGTCTGAATAGATTCTTTTTTTCTTTGGTCATGAGGACCACGTAATGGTCTTTTAAGCAAGTGTAACAAGTGCACTCATTTATTCACTTTGTTTTGTAATACCAGTGTGCAAAATAACAGACAAAAATCAATACTTTTCCTGGAGGTTTTATTTACTTCATTGTCTCGTTGAAAAAGTTTGGTCATAGGTCTTTTACTGCAGAGCACCAAGGGTGAAAACACCAACAGTTTTTAGAGATGAATTGTTCACCTATGTATTATTATTTATAACCTTAAAAATAGGTGTTAGAGGATATATTGCAAACCTTTTCTTCTTCATGAGGAGAATTAATATATTGGTCAAACATGCAAATACGTGAAAGCACCAATAATTTTAGAGATATTATAGAATGGCAGAATTATTTATTCTTCTTGATAAGTTTTAAAAGGTATATTGCAAATCTTTTGTATTTTATGAAGAGATGAAAATCTATGTAATGTACATATGTGCAAATAAGACACATTTATTTACACGCATTTATAAACGCTCCTTCGTGCTCCCACACATGTATCATCCTGCCCTGTTATTTGCCAATGTCCATTCCATAGCGTGCAGCAAAGGACCAGAGGGGGCCCACCAGCACCGGGCTCCCCTGGCAACTTGTTGTGGAGTTAATGATCCAGAAGTAATAAGGCTATAATTGCCCGGCCAGTTTGTTTTGCTACTAATGTTAAGTGGAGGGTCAGTGCTTTGTTAAATATCTATCAAGGGTGGACGATCACATTCACTCTCACACACACGCACTTTCACACCATGTGCACCTCTGACGTAGGTTTGAAACAGCAGTCACAGGGCGACCCCCCCCCCCAACCTCACACCACTTTCCCTCTCACTCCTCTGCCACATTCTCCTCGCTCTCTTTCTACTTCCCAGTTACTCTCAGCACGGGTTACTAATTAAGCCTTCACTGAAATTTTCCCGGCCTCGGCATTCTCACAGAGGATCACACCTACAGTTCCAGGAAGCCAGAGAAGACCAGGGGGAAACACATGGTGGGAATCAGGCCCTTACAGATTCACTGCATGTGATGCATACGAGCTGAAATGGATCTGAGGTGCTGTCTTTCATTAAGTTGCACCGCTGCTGTTACACCAGTGTGCAACAAGGCTTAAGGCTGGACATGAAATCTTGCACCTGCAATTTTTTTTTATTCCTATTTCAGAAAAGTCTGTTTAAAAATGAGGCAAGTGCACGTGAATTCAACTCTCGTAATTGCACACAGACAGTTCACGGTATGTGTAGACAGCAGGGACAGAATCTAATCAACAGAATCTTGTTCTTCCTTTTATTGACTGACTGTATTTAGCCACATTGGAGAAACAGGGATTTAATTGCTGACTGTGCCAACATGTTTATTCTAATAACATTGGCCCTTATTCCCCAATCGTTGAGGAAAGTTCTTCTTAAAACCCACTTGTGATGCTTTCAAGAAGAATACGACATCCAATCATTTTCAGAAGTTGTTAAGAGCAAAATCTCTTCACATAAGAGCATATTTAGGGGCATGTAAGAGTTGACACATTTGTGATTATTGTGTTTTCTGAAATAGCGCAGTCGTAAGAAATCAGATTATTTAAATAATAATTGTACGGTCTCTTAAAAATCACTATATTAAATTCTGATAGATTATGTTTATTGGGAACTACACAATACAATTGCATCTTTGTATAAAAATTCATTTTTTGGTTAATCAAACCATTTTTTTCTTTACACCGTCTTTGAAATCCTGTGCTCTGTCTTTAAATTTCCATTTGGGTAGTGTTAACTTTCTTTCTTTACTCACCTTCTCTGTTCAATTTCTCTGGTTTCTCTGTTGCACACGGCCCTGCAGTCTCACACCATTTTATGGTAATTGACAGGCTGTTTACCCATGCTAATTGTATGTTAATTAGGATCACCTGTCACTTACTAGGCGATGAGATTCATCACTTTAAAACTACAGCTGCACATTTATGTGATTTAAGAACAGCCTATGAATCTGACTTAGACTTTTCTTAGGGACTTTCTTAAATACAAGTTAACACATTTAAAAAAAATGAATGAGGCCCATTATTCTCATCTGGAAATCCTTAAAAGAATATGTTCCCTGATTGACATAAAAGGCAACATTTTTCTGTCAAACCCATCATTGTTTCCATGAACACTGAGCAATCTGATCTGGGTGAGTTGGCACCTAAAGCGAAATCTGTGAGAGCACACACAAAATTAGCATGAGCCCCCTCGCAGACATGTCATTGGACGGCTCTGCCACCTCAGACTTCTCAAGATTGTGCCTGTTAGGTCTGCCAGTCTGCGAGTGCTCAAACGTTTGGATTCAGACACACAAACACACTTTCTCACCTCCTGCCCTCCCCGTGTCCCACCGAGACGGCACGAGGCTCATCATATCGTTTCGTGCAGCAACACCTGGGGTTCGAAGCGAAGAGGTGGGACATTAGCGGCGAGGTGTACATGGCCACACAGTCACTCTCCGACCTGTTCATTAGCAGTAACAAGGCTACCATTCTGGTGGGCCATTAAACATGAGCAGCATGCAAACATATAATGGCGTTCACCGAGTCTCCAGAGATGAGCTTCAAGGTCCTGGCTGGTGTGATGCTACATTTTTTGCCCTCAAGCAGAAGACTTGAAGACTGTTCAGATGTAATGGCAAGCTAAAAAAAAAAAAAAAAACACAATCAAGCATATCTTTAGTTTGACTCACTTGAGATTTTGAACAGCATACCCACAAACAAGAAAAAAAATTAACATACTGTCAGTTTGCTGGCTCTCTGTCTGTGTATCAGTTTCTATGATGTGACGTCATTGTTGTGTTTGCAGGAGACAGTGGTTGGTTCACAAGGTTGGAGAGACCAGGACTGGCTGGACCATCTCAACCACATCCTCCAGCAGAAGGTCAGCCTCATCCATCTGCTTTCAACAATCACATAAATTACTCCAAGATTGTATTTAATCCACCTTGCTCAGCTCTCGCTCAGATTTGTGAAGTAACTGATGTATCAAAGGGTGGAAAGTTTGCAAAGAAAGTTCTTCTTTTTTTTCCTAAATTTAAAATTATTTCGTACCGCACTAAAAAAGTCTAGAAAGTGGCATTATAATCTATTCTAGTATACAAGTTATTTATTTATCGTTGTTTCAAGGTGTTTTCAGTCTTTTCTGCCACTCCCTATTCTCTCATTATTCTTGACGCAAGAATTCAAATCGGCTTGATTGGATGTTTTTGTCCCACTACCTAATGCGCCAAATATTTATGATGTAGATGGACTGATTTTTCACTCCTTGGAGTCCAGGAATTTAGACTGCCAAATAATAAACTAGCCAAACTGTGAAATTTACTTCGTCCTCCAATCAATATTTCCCCGCTCTCTGAAAATGACAACAATGCAAAGATAAAACAAAGAAAATCAACTACATTCTCACTGTGGAGTCTTTGTGTGCGCAGCCACTCTGCTGTGAGTGCTCTGCTGGAGCTTTACTCGAGTGCTGTCAACGTCTGTTCGCTGTGATATGTGTATGATTGAGAGTGTCGAGTGTGTGTATGTGTGTCTTGTCTGTGCTCTTGTCAGTGGCTGCCGCAGGCACTCATGCGTCGCCTCCGCACCACGACACACACCAGGCACTGTTCTCTTGTTCCCCAGATCTTCTCCTGACCTTTCCACCTTCCCCTCCCCTCCCACACGAACACACACGCACACGCACACACGCACACACGCACACACACACGCACGCACGCACACACACACACACACACAAGACTACTGAATCCATGTTTTTCCCTTCTAGCTGGACAGCTCTCAGTCCCTGTTCTCTGTCTATCTCTGCCATCCTCCACTGTCCCACATTCCTCTCCCTCCCTCACTCTCTCTTTCGCTCTCTCTCTCCCTCCCTCTCTCTCTCTCTCTCTCTATGTCTGTGTGTCTCTCTCTCTCTGGCTCAGACCCCGAGGCAGCTTGTTAGTGGGGAACTAAATATTGATTTGGCGGGCCTGTCGATGCCGGGAGAATGAGCTAGTGTCCACCAGAGACCTTGGCACCGGCAGCCTGCTATCGACGTTTTCCGTGGGCAGAACAGGGGTGATGGAGGGGGGTTGGCTGAAGCTGGCGTGGGGAGTGGAGGAGGAGGAGGAGAGGAGTGGAGTATGACAAGACTGAGACTCACCCCCGGGTCCCTGTGGGGACCGTTGGGACCACTGCAGTCATCCCCCCCTCACTGCAACAGACTTTTTCTATCCCCTTTCAAGTCTGTCTCGTTCTGTTTTTTACTTATATATTTATTTCTAATTCCTGCTCTGTTTTCTGTGTTGTAGATTCCTGTCTGCTGTGAGGGTTTTTTTTAAAGGACAATATTTTATCTGGGGAGTTTAAGCCTCATATCTGCCTACGTCCCTGGTACATATTACTGTAACGTTTCATTTGCTACTGGGTGAGGGGGAAACTGTATAAACACGGTTTTAGTAACTGTCTGTCGGTTAGTCGCAATGCCTATAAAACACATGTCCACTGATGCCAAGAAGTGAAGCGAGGGAATACACTTCAAGAACTCCCATACTCTGCCCCTGTGGCTTCTCCACTCTCTGTCATAGCTTATGAAAGGCTCACCAAGCAGAACATCTGCGAAGTAGAATGGCCTGGCCTGTCACCCTGCCAGTGACACTAATAACACACTCCCCTAATAGTGATATGATCTTACCCCCAAGCTGCACTCACACACTCTTCTTAAAATAAAAAGACACAGACCGAAATAGGCCCAGTGAAAGGAAAGATGAGAGAGAGATCCATGTCCTTAACTGGCTGGCTGTCACTGAAAGAGGATGAGGATGTGTCCATGTGTGCGAGTGTGTGTGTACATATTCGTGTGTGCGCGACAGCCTCATCCTGTCACTGTCAGCGTCTAATAGAGCTGCCAGTGGGACAGCACTTTATTATCTCAGTGGCGCTGTCAATAGCAAACCCATCACTCACTCAGTGTGTGCGTCTCTATACGTGTGTGTGTCACGGACGGAGAGCATATATGTGCATGGGTGTGTGTGTTTGTGTGTGCGGGGCATTGTTCGCGGCCGCTGTCATGCGCTGCCACACGTCAACGTAACAAGAAAGAGAAACATCCGACAACACGTCAACGAACAGGGGAAGATGTGTGTCCGTGCGCGTGTTGAGTTATTGCTCCCTTCGTGTCCAAGAAGTGGCATACATTTCTGGAGCCCCCCCCCCCCAACGTTGCTGCCCCACATGTCCACTCAAAACCAAATGAAACATTGCATTCATTTCCTCATTCCTCACCTCCACTGGTGAGTTAATGAAATCAAACCCTACGCCTTTCAGTAGAGAGCCACCATAAGCAGCACTCCATTGCCAGGATCGGGGGACGGTGCTATCTAATAATCATGAGCAGGCCAGGGGGTGTACTGTATGGCTCCACCGCAACCCACCATGAATAAGGCCAGCAGTGAAGATGGAGTGTCCATGTGGGCCATGGGGTCCAGGCACCGGCCCAGGGAAGCATTGATTTAATTGCCTTTGGTTTATTTGTGGAGTCCTAATTATTGACTGGAGGTAGAATTTAATGGGCCAAGTCTTTATGAAGACAGGGAAATGACTGGCTTCTGCTGCTGGCCAATAATGAAGAGGAGGAGTGTGTGCATGCGAGCGTGTGCACGTGCACTCAAACGCACACACACGTTCCCTCCAGATCATTTTTCAGACTCATTTTGTACACACACATACCCATCTCAGGCCTCATGACAGCATAATAACATTTAAAAAGTCATTGACTCTGTTGATTTCTTTATGAGAGGACAGTGGTTTGGTTTACTGGTATGGGGTGGCGCTGAGGGCCCGCTAATATTTACCTCACAATCACACCCTGGGGAGGCGTCCGAGCATCACTTCTTATCAGCCTCCAAACTATAACAAGCAGGTGAACATTAAGACAGTGGTGGAGACAGACTGGACCAATCTGGAGTGGACTCGCTATAAAACGTCAAAGGCGTTTATGGATGGACTACAAGGATGAAATAATTCCTTTAATTTCAAAGGCTTATCGAACTTTGGGGAGGGTCTGGCCGTATCTTGTTGGTACGGTGGTAAATGATTTAATCTATCAAATGTTAAATAACAGACTTTGCTTGTGTCCTTTCCTGACTTACCGGCTCATTCGTATCATATCATTGCCCCTCTAAACATATCAAAGACTGTTTCAGCGTGCCAGTGTTCACAGAAACTTTCCTATTGTTGTCTGCACCAGCAGGCAGAGCTTTTACTCTGTTGTGTTGTGTGGCTCATTATGTCTCTGTAATGACAAGGAACAGCTCTGAGTCCGCACTTCTCTCTGAAGTAAAGTGACTCTAATTAAGCCTCATTTAATGATTGCGCTAATTAAATCAGCCATCCTTTTTTCTCGTTTCTCCGAGTGTGTTTGTACGCGCTTGGAGGGGACCCGAGCCGAGTCTTTGTACTGTAAATATGTCACAACACCAACAGCGGCGGGGACGAGGAGGGGGTTCCCAGGAGAAGCCTGGTGTTATACTTGCTAATACCAGCGCTGATTGGGAGTCCTTCCTCGTGTTCAACTGGTATTCCACATAAATAGAAACAGCACGCGCATGCTTGTTGCCGTAGCCATTAAACTGTCGGTTTGATTACTCAAGTTAGCAACCACTGCATAGCAAACAGCACTTCTCAGGAGGTTCGGTTTGCTTGAATATCCAATGTGAAGAAAAAAAAGTCAGGATGCTTTAAAGGTGCTATATGTAAATATTTTGTTCTAAAAAATCTGGATGTGCAGTCAGAGTTCAGACTTCTGCCAAGGTCCTTGTACAAATAAAAAAGCAAAAAAATGCAGAATTATGCCTTGTAAAATGAATCCGCCCCAAAATTTAATGTGTTCCTCCTTGGTCTATGCCACTCCAATGAATGCTGTATAATCCCCAATAAGCAGGTAACATGCTTTATACATATGTAATTAAAATTGTCAACATGTGGTGACAAATTATTGCAAAACAGCTAGCCAATCAATCTCCATAAAACACAGTGCAGATGTGCAGCAGTGGAAAGCAATTAAAATAACCAATTTAATTATAGAGCAGATTCTGATATTTTCTTCAGAAAATACTAAAAGGACATCGGCTGAGTTTATATAACATTTATGACAGTGTTAATACTCATACTTGTTGACTAAATTAGCATTGCCTGGTGTCTTATAACACTTACAGTTTCTTGTGATTAGTTGCCATCTGTTAGTTTGGAAAGTGAATTAGAATGCTGTCCAGTGGGTACACGTAACACTTTTAAGGCAGCGTCATTCCACTAACACCTTCAGCACCGTGTGCTTCCTGTTTAGTTACTGTGCTACCATAAGAGAATTAATGTTGACCACTTCCTAACAGAATAGATGGCTGCTGTCGGGGATTTATGGCACCCCCTGATGTCACTAAACAAACACAGATGGGTAACATTTTAACACCCTCTTCTCGTTAATGTGACAGTGCACTGCAGGCGCAGCCACGTCTGTTGAACACAACTGCTCCTCACCACATTGCCCCGGCCAATGAGCCGTGCTGGTAATCACATGGAACGTTCTTGATTGCTGAATTCTACCTAAAGGTTGCATCTCTTTTGTATGGATATCACCTTTCTATATTTAAACCCCAGTGGTGTTTGAATCACCTCATTTTCACACCTAATGAGTAGGAACCTGAAACAAAGACCCGGTGCTTTCCTGTGTTTAATCTAGGGTGTATTTAGGTCAGATCCCTAACAAATGCATGTTGCACACTGAAATGATGTTTCCAAACAACGTATCAAGAAAAGGAGAGATTTTTAATTACAGTATTTGTGGCCCCAAGTGTCCAATTCCCTTTCATATCAGTCTCCTGTGGCCTAAAGGGGAGAAAAGAGAGGGATCTGCGCCGCTGCAGGGGTAGGTAATTACGAAGGAGAGCGAGAGAATAGGCTTGTCTGTGCTTTAGTGATTTTCTTACCTGAGCCCCTCTTTGCAAATGTGACATATTCATTATCGGAGATAATCAAATGCAAGTGTGGTGCCTTTGTGCTCGGGCGCCCTTTTTTTTTTAATCTATTTATCATGTTGTTGTTGTTATTCCCCCGTTTGATAAATTTGATTTTCAAACAAAAGTGAGAAGATCAAAGATCAAAGAGCTGTTTTTCCCCCCTCTGTGATAAAACTGCTGTAACTACCTCTCCCTTACCTTGAATAGTGGCCTAGATCGGAGACTGCTCACAAACCAGGGACAAAGATGTATATCAAGAATTCTTCACTATGCTCAAAGTGCGCTTGTCTCACTCTTTTCCTCTCTCATGAAATTGAAAATAATGATGGTTTGGCACAGAAAAGAAACAGTGCATGTAAGTTACAGTTTTTCCTCCACGTGAGGATAAATCGATCGTGACTGTTGTTTAAAGCAGTGAATGTGACAAAAGGTTATTAAGATTAATCAGACCTTTGGATGGTGATAATTCTTGTGTGTTTTTGGCTCCCTGATTCCCCCTCCCTCCTCATTCTCGCACATTTAGATATTCATCAGCCTGACACAATCTCTACAACTGCTCACAAATTGAGCCCTTGAAAATAATTGTGCTAACCCGATCCGAGGGAGAAGACAAAAGCTGGAATGATCGATCTGTTAGTGGAAAAAAAGTTGCAGTGTAATGCCACTACCAGACAATGGTCACTGGAGTGCTGCAACTTTGAGCTGCTCCTCGCCTTGAGGTGTGCCCCAGGCTATAGAATAGCAATGTCATTTAATTGGCTCATAAAAACACCTTTTACTTGCAGCCCCTGTCCTTGTCCTCACACATACACATAAGCGCGCGCACTCACGGACGCACACGCTTGTCAGTGTCAGTGGCTGTACATGTCAGTTCGCTTCTAAAACCACGTTCATGGAATCACACCTAGACAAAAGGTCTGCTCTGCGGGGCCTGTTGAATAGTAATGGCTGTGAGTTAGCATGGCTTAATGCTGCAGCAGCTACTTTAGCGTTGCCAAGGGGGACAGGACCTCTCGCGCAAAACTGCGGCCGGGTTGCTCCGCCCGGGCGCCGGTGCTGGCTCGCCATGCCAAAGGGGACAGGGGCCCCCGCTAAATCAACTGTAGCATAACATTAGTGCCAGTTCCCAACCCTGCCTTAAGCAGCCGAGGGGAATCCGGCAAAGCAGCTGCATCACAGCTCACCTCCAACCTTCCTGCAGGGCCGGCGCGCTGCCGCAAATGTGGCACTTGGATGAAAGGCTGTGAAAGTCTTGCTTGTCCCGCAATCGGTGCCAGAATCTGCTGATAGGAGTCACACATTGCTGGGAGAAGAATCAGAACAAGAGGTATTTTATTCAGAGTAGTCGGATCTCCCCCCCTCCCACCCCAGTGAACTTGATGGCGTAGATCACACTTATTGAAGCCTCCTAACGATATTCACTGGTTCATGCTTCATTGTGACTTCTCGTGAATTCAAAGCTTTGTTTTGCGTTTGCTTTCGGGAAAAAAATCATCTTCGTGATAACACGACTGAGAGAGATAAGGGTTTTTTTGTTGTTTTTTTTTATTTTTTTATCTGGATCATGTTTACCTGTTAGCGTTGTTTACCCATATTCCCATATCGGTTCTTTTAATGATCCAGTCTCCCACTTTGCTGTCCCATTGAGCCTCGTGTTGTGGCTGTGTCTCTATTTTAGTGGGTTTGTTTGCCTAGTTAGTGGCTCTAAGTGCAATTAGCTGATTGGGAAATTGTGTGTGTGTGTGTCTGTCTGTGTGTGTGTCTGTGTGTGTGTGTGTGTGAGTGTGTGAGACAGAGTGAATTCTCCCCGGAGGACAGATGCAGAGGGAGATGTCTCAGCAGTTACTTCAGTGTAGTGGTTCTCTGAGGAATAGCGCCGTGTTTGATGCATCCAGTGCTGCTGGAACCGACTCCCACTGCACACACGCTCAAGTGCACTCACTCACACACACAGATGCACGCACACACACACATACACACACTTCCCGGCACATGTTCCCCGCTCCTGTTACCTTTAATGAAGAAGAAGACGAGAGGTTTCAAGGGGCAGGCGAGACCGTGTGTTTCTAAGGTTCTCGCCTTGCAGACGTATAGGAAATTGATACGACGACAGTTTCAAATCTCATCGCGCCGCTTTGCCTTGTCCGTAAAACACGTAGACTTAATTCCAATATGTGTTGGTGTTAATCACTTCAAAGATGATACCTTGTATTCCCCGGTGCAAGCCGAGTTTGCTGCCGCACATAAGACTTGTCAGCCTATTTATTTTTTGTTTGTTTGTTTGCTTGTTTTTTCCATGTGGTTCAATAGCCCGAGTTTTTCGCATTCTCTTTTAAGAGATAAAAAAGTAAAAGATTGTATGATATTGATGTCACTTTTTTTTCCAGCTTTGCCAGTCCACTTCTCATCTCATGCCATGTGATTTGTGAAATTGCTCAGGGAATTAATTTGTTTCCCTCGCTTTCAAAAGGCACTTGTAAAAGGCTGCATATACTTGAAGTGAATATTTACTCGGGGTGATAAAGTATGAATGCCTGCCTTTGATCAGGCGCCCTAATGACCATAAAATCCTTGTGTCGATTCTGAGGAAAATTAAAATTAGCCACACTCTGAGAGAAAGCCTTCTCCTTATTTATTTTCACCTTTCTCTTTTGTTTCCATGACAGCAACACCTTCACAAAGTTCATTCAAGAACGGAAGAGAGCTCGTTCATACACAACCTTTATATTCCCTGATGCATTCAGCTCTTAAAGCTCTTAACTTTAATTTACACTATCTTGTAAGACCGCAAAAATATTACAGTTCGTTTGCTTCCAGTCTTGTGATAACATGTCCCGTCCTTTCACCCAAGGACACCTGGGATTGGCTCCGGCCTCCCTTTGACTGCTAAGGATGAACAGTGATGGGAAAGGACAGATGCTCAGAAAGGTTTACCTTAATCTTCTGTGTGGGAAAAAAAGTGTATTTTATATTCAGCAATAGTTGCCCTTTTCCTGCACTTAATCCCAAGGAGTCATACATTACCACTGGTGTAGGAAAGATGCTCGTAAAAAGTGAGGTGCGGTTTGAGATTTTGAAACCAGCAGAGTCAAAGCGGTCCCTCAAAAGTTTCGTAAGTCCTCGGGCGTCATCTGAGGTTGTCTAGTTACAAAACAGCAAACAGGCTCTCTGAAAAGCTGCCAGGTGTCAGAAATCAGACTTTTTTCCTTTAATAGTGGTGCTTGTGTGTTTTCCTCATTTTCTCTAACCCTTTTCTGCCCACCGCCCCCACACCCCTTTTTTCTATCCTTCCCCTCCCCTGCAGATCCCCTCTGCCGGCCAGCTAATGGAGGCTGTGTGCGTGAAGATGAAGGAGAGGAAAGTGCTGACAGAAGAGCTGGCCACGCTCGCAACACCAGTCAGCGAAAAAGCCTGACTCCCTGGGCTGAGGCTGGGAAAACTGTCATCCTCTTCTTTTTCCTCCCTCCCTTCCCTCGCCCTCCCCCGGTTCCCGCTCAGTGGGAGCCGGGCTGAGCCAAGCTGAGCCGGGGCAGCAGAACCAATATTTGTGAGAAGAGCGCCGTGGACTCACTCTGGGCCACTGGCTCAACGCAGCAGCCCGGCTTTTGTAAATGAGCCCTCGACATCTGTGTTAGCGCTCAGTGCGCTACGTCTATCAGAGAGGGCCCTTTAGCGCCAAGCTAATTTACAGCGCAGCCACTCTCACCTACTCTCAATACAGACCTGGGGTGATAAGGCAAATGCTTACGCTAATGTTTAAGTTGGATACCCCCCCACCCCACACCCCCCGCCCCTCTTTTACTTCTCCCCCTAATTTATTTGGCACCTCAAGGACTTTAGGGTGCAGGGACTTGACCCAGCAATGCCAAGTCGACACTTTGAGAAAGTCGAGATTGCAGCTCGGAGCAGAATATTCACTGCGAGGGGGTTACAGCCATTTATCAGACCTGAAATTACAGCTCTGGCAGAGACCTCCGTCCAATGATTGAAGCTTGATTTATTGTATTCATCAAATGCACTACTACCACTTAAAGCCAAGACTTTGCTGTGGCCTTTTCTCTTTAATTTAACAGGCAATTGTGTTGATGATTTTACTATTTCCTAAATAAAAAAATATTTTGTTTCTATTTTCTTGCATGCTCTCTTCCTGTGATTTTGCTTGTGACAATCTGGTATCTTAAATCTAAACGCTCACTTGCATTTAGTTCCGGAGTTCAAAGGTCTGTCAGTCAGTTGGTGCCGGCGACTGACGATGCTCTGGCGGCCAGCGGGGTTCTCACACCTCTCCCTTGATTGACAGCTCGCTGTTGGCATGGTGTCTGTCTGTAACAAGTGACCCCTGCTGTTGACATCATTAACAAGGGTCCGCGCGAGCAGACGCGCACGCACACACGGAGCGCGGCGCAGCGCAGGGGTGTATGGGAGAAGTGGTTGCATCCTTGACATAACTACCTCCAACCCCTTTTATCTGCTCCTCTTTTCCTGCCTCCCTTATTATTCATTTTGAATATTAAACCGTGATCCTGGTCTCTCCCCTGTCCTTGAGTTCGCTTGCTACACAGGAGACCACACATTCCTCCCTTCAAA
>CAESWR010000003.1:237707-256241 GCA_903171835.1 Mullus surmuletus | reverse complement strand
AAGGTTAATTTGTGTTTCACTTAAATATTTCCCAGCATGAAATTATTTTTTCATGGTCTCAGTGACAGGATCCAAATAATTGCATTTGGGAAACAATGAAATCTTTATTATTTTTTGATTCAAAAGTGCAGATTACTGGAAGGAAATTCCAAAGACAGTGGGGTGTGTGTGTGTGTGTGTGTGTGTGTGTGTGTGTGTGTGTGTGTGTGTGTGTGTGTGTGTGTGTGAGTGTGAGTGAGTGTGAGTGTGAGTGTGAGTGTGTGAGAGAGATTGAGAGGAGGTGAGAACCGGGACAACAGGCGAGTGTTTCAGCTCTTTCAGCCAAAGACCACCAGGAATCCTCCTTCCACAGCAACGTTTTATATTTCAGATTACAACACTGGAATCAGAGATGATGGTTAAACAGTCCCTGCACGGATGTGTATCGCTCTCTCACGCCACAAATTAGTTACAGTTTTATTTTCTATTTACATCAAATTTGTTATATAAATATAATACATCATTTTTCAGAAAAAAGCTGTCGATGCATACCAGAGCTCCATCATGATATGGTGAGGTCAAAAACACAGGTTAGATGCTTAGAACGGGCAATGAGCCTTCCCCAGCCAGGAGAGGCGGGGGGGGGGGGATCCACGGCTGCAGACTCTGAGGGTCCGAAGCAGCCGCGTGGCGACGAGTACAATATTTAGGATGTAAACGGCTCTCGCTCCGACCGCGCAGTCACTGACGGAGCGACGGAGCCACCGCCCGGGGACGCAACGTCATCAGGATGATATCTGCAGGTTGGAGTCCTTTCAGAAAGAAAAAAAAAAAACATGTGGCGTCCAACCTCAGCGTCAGTGAGATGTGGTCTGCACACACAGAGGACCTGCTGAGGTGGTCGACCACACACACGCACGCACGCACGCACACACACATCCTGTTCAAACACCAGTGCAGCAGCAGCTTGTCTTAGCTTTGATGCTTCTCCCCACTGCAATGTCGCACCAGAGTCCCGGCGCCTGTCAGGGTCCGAACACAGGTGTGTGTGTGTGGTGGGGGGGGGGGGTTAACAGGAGCAGAAGGGGTGGAAGGTTGACCTGTGAATGTGTGAGAGATCAAACTCTGAGATGCGCGGCCTTTCCAGACTAAATAAGAGTGACAGCAACGTCTGTAACTGTCAGATCATCGATAAACTTTTAAATAATTTTTCTTTTTTTAACTTTCTGATACAAAAGCGAGAGTGTCCTGCTGTCCGCTCGCAATCAAGGAGAAGTTTGGTCATGTTTGGATGAATGGCTGGTGGGCTCTGCTCGCCGCGTCGCTGCCCTCAGGCGCTGTTGATGATGATGAGGGCGGGGCTGGCGCTCTGCTGACTGGTCTGGCATGCGGCGTCCTGCTGGGCCGGCTTGGCGAGGATGCGCGGCGTATTGAGGTTGTAGACGCCGGCCTGCAGGAAGCAGGCTTGCAGCGTCACAGTCAGCATCTCTTGGGGCTTCAGCTGTAGCTTGTAGCGCGTCTGGCCTGCCCAGGTGAACGAGCTGTGGAGCTCCGCCCCCTCAGAGCTGTCAGCGAGGACGAGAGGACGGACCATTAAGAGGGGAAGACGACATCGACCAAACACACGCAGAGGTTTTTAAAATGAATGCCGACTGCAGTCAGTCCACAGAGGCTGTGTCAGAATGATACTATTGATCACAACATTGACCCAAAGAGTTCCTTAAAAAGCGTTATCAAGTAATCGCCCCTCAGATCGAGTCAATGCTTTTAATCAATTTCAGCATGACTGCTTATACAGCTGAAATATCAATTAATTGGGGGGATTTTAACCCTCCTCTAAATGGCAGTTTGTTTACGTAACTCCAACTCAAATAATTTCCATAAAATGCAATTCAGGGGGTTTTATTGATCATATTATCAGAGCCTCAGATTCATCAATGATTGGAAGCAACATTGAATTTGAGGGACTCATTTTTTCTTCAGTGAAAGATTTTTATAGCAAACTCTCTTATTAGTTCCTGGGGACAGAAAGCCTCCCTTGCAAAAAAGACTGCTGTAAAATATCATATTAATATTTTTTCCAACTTTAAATTGTCTTGTTCATCAGCTTCACCCTGAAAGATGCTTATCTAACATTTTGGTGGGTTCTGACCCTCTAAATGGTCAATAAATATCCTCAGGAACTCTTAAGGGTTAAGGATCATTTAGGCCAATTTAGGCTCCTCTGCTGATCTCACTCTCACTTTGGCATGGAGTGTCTTTGCTTCTACACCACCGTTGTCTCTCAAACACAGACGTGTGTGTCTGCTAATCTTTGATAACAAACACACGGAAGGTCTTTCGGTATTTCTTAAGCATCAGGAAACCAGAAACATCACAATTGAACTTCTGCATGTTGGCAGGAATGGGGCGTGAAAATGTTGTTGTGTTTTGTAATGGGAGCCAATGATCCAAACAGTTGTGACATATTTATCAGATATTACTGGATATAACATGACTCACCTGGTGCTTTTGTGCCGCAAATCAATGACGACGTCAACTTGAGCCGAGGAGCAGTTGGACAGGGTCAGAGAAACCGGCACCAAACAGAGACTGAGACAAACACAAAGACGGTATTCATCAGTATTTCCTACAAACAGGAAACACACACGGTTTGTGTGTTTGTTGTGTGTGTCTCACCTATCCTGGATGAAGGGGTGTGTGTATGTCTCGGGGTAGTGCATGTTGGTTTTGATGAGCTGGGACAGCTCTGCAGAGGGCAGCATGGGTGGAGGAGGCAGCTCAGACTTAAACTTAAACAGCACCACCTCTTGAGGCTCCTGCAACAAAACACACACACACACACTGAGGAACAAAGCATCACACCAAAGTTGAAGTCCACAGCTGCTCCATCGGAAGGTTAACGCTTCTTCATCTGCAGCAGCTCTCAGGCTCTACCTCTTTGGGAGTCAAAGAAGTGGCCTCCTTGCCGATGGTTTGCAGCGCCACGTGAAGTTGGCCCTCCAGGATGAGCTGTTTGTTGTCCTCAACCACATAAGCCTACACACACACACACACACATACACACACACAGTTAACTCAAGTAATTGAGAGAATTATTTCACACTGGTTCACTCTTAAATCAGTCACATACTCAACAGTATTTGACATAAAGCTGCACTGGGTAATTACGGAGAAATAACTAAATAACCTTATTTCCTTCATTTCCCAGAACCACTTGCGTCACACTGCATCCTACACAACTTGGAACTCGGGTTTTTCCCACCTCCTACTCGGAAAAATGTGACAACTTCAAGTCAGAACCAGAAACCCCAAGTTCCCAGCTATCTTGAACGCAGCATAATGACACTGGTGCTGTTTCACTGTGCAACATCCAGGCGTGCAAGTGTCGCCAAGCGCCGCTCTGGTTTTACCAGAAGCTTCATTCTACATTAACTTGGACTTCAGGCCTTCTTAGGACCATAAAACTGCCTCTGCCATCACTGCTTATGTTTACATGCAGTCAATATTGGGATTAAGGTCCCGATTCTGGTTACTGAAACATTGGGAATAAGCAGTTTCCATGCGTGAGCAAACAGGGTTATTCCTGTATACATGGTCATTGTCATCAATTGGGATCTCTCCTCCATCATGATGTTTGTATCTTTCATCACACTTTTTTGGTTTCATCACAGTTATTGGTTTCCTCCTCGGTCCAAAAGTGTGGCGTGTTATTGTTTTTGCGATTAGCCATGTTTACAAGTAGTTCCTGGACTGCAAGATTCCTTGCCAATAGATCATGTGCAGAAATCACATTCATGTTCCTTTTGATGTGGATATCCTGATAGTCGTACACATAATCAAATATTCACCTTAGGAAAGGAGTAACCCAGGTGGAATATTCAGGTTTTTAAAAACTGGAATATGAGCATATTCCGCCTAGAAAAGGCTTATTGACTGCATGTAAACATAGTCAATGTTTGGGGCTCCAATCACCGCTCTTTGGTATGTTCCAAATTGTCCTACTGATACACTAGCATAAAAAGTAAAACAATGAAAAATATACTGAATGTTGTTGAAAAAGGATATTCATGATTTTAATTTCTCTATCACTTGAAAGTACTTTTAACATACTCTGTCTTTTCATCTTATTAGGTGCATTCACACGTTCACAGGTCATATCAGCTTTACGTCAGCACCTCGTTGGCACATGCGACTGACGATGATGATAACTGACCACCAGGAAGAGTTCGGATGTTCTCGTACCTTCCAGATGACGATGATGTTGAGGTCCAACTCGTTACACTTCTTGACGATGCTGCTGAGGTCCGCCTTTCTGTGCTCGGCGGCGACAGACATCTGACTCTTGCTGCTGGAAGACATTCTGGCAGGCGCCACGTCCACCCGCTGCAGCTCAGAGGAGCGACAGCAGCGGAAAAAGAAATCCCCGCAGGGTGTAGCCGAGCTGATGATCTGCAGAGGAGTAGAAAAAGAGCGAGGGTCGAGGTGAATTGAAATCGACTCCAAGGAACCAGTGAGACAAAAGCATTAAACAACAAAAAGCATCAGACAAACAACGCAGCTTTCTGTACTCATGGCAACTGATGTCATTTGAACGTACCTGTTCATTGCCCAGATTCAGGTCTGCAAAAGTGTATTTCTTCAGGGCGTTGGAGGTAGCTGACACAACAAACACACAACAAACTTAAATGCAAGTCACTCATGAAGTGAAACATTCTGCAATCGGCTGGACGCGCTGTGTGTCGAGTACCTTGTTGGGGTTTGCATCGCGTGGCTCTGAAACACAGCTTGGCTCGTTCTCTGCTGGTGAGTTTACAATCTAGAGGGGAGGGAGGCCAGGGGACATGTGGTTTAAATCTTCAAAAAGATCATAACCAGAACCCCATGAGTTGAGAATAATGGATTAAACTAGGGGTGTCCTGATACAACTTTTTCACTTCCGATGCAATACCGATATTGCAGCCTTGAGTATTGGCCGATACTGATCTGATGTCTGCACGAATCATACCTACTTTTATTACTTGTTTTGTAGTATGGAATGTTAGAAAAGGCTTGATCAAGTGATATTACTCTCACAGAAAAAAATAGTCAGCAACAGTTGTTAATGAGAAAACAAACATAAGAATATTCCACAATTTAATAAAATTAATAAAAAATAAATTAGAAGACCCTGAAAAATATCGTCAATAAATCCAATAAAAACGTGCAAAATAACAAGTAGTTTACCTTAAACAACAGATTATTCTACTAGAAGTGCCGGAGTAGAGTCTGGAATGGACTGCTTGTATCGGAATGCTTATGTTGGTGACTTTAGATGCAAGGCTGATATAATCAGATTTTTTGCTGCTATCGGACCAATATCAGATATCAATATCAAATCGGGACATCCCTAGACTTAACGGACCCTTGTGGTACCTTAGCCACACCAGAATACAGCGAGCTGACACACACCTTTGTCCTTGGCTGGATTGATACACTTGTCGAGGCGCCAGTGTTGACTGCTGCTGGACACCTGGACGATGTGGAACTCCCGCACGCCCGCTTCACTCTGAGAATCCAGAGGAGGAACCTTAGTTGGACCGAAGGGTGTGCTGAGTGGTGCACATGTGTGACGCGCCGGGCCTCTCACCGTGTTGATGTTTTCCACGTCGATGAAGACCAGCGTGCTGCCGCCTGCGCCTTTGTCCTCCACGCTGTTGTTGGCAGGAACGCTGCTGCGGCAGGCCGATGCTTGCACGCTCAGAGAGCGACTGGCGCAGATAAAGACGGTGTGACGCAGCACACGGTGACTTCAGGAGCAGCAAGGAAGAGGGAAAAAGGAGAAAGAGGTTGGTTTGGTCAGTGTGGCGCCAGCCTTCAAGCCAGTGCTCTTCCAATCAGTTGTGTAGTCTGGTTTATTCTAATGGGCATAAACTCTGAGAGGTATTCGATCTCACTTGGTAAAATAAAGTAAACTAACTGCCAATTTCAACCTCCTGAGACCCAGTCATTCATTGTGTCCACTCTAGAGGACAGGATGGGGTAGGAGGGCAGGGAGAAGGAACGATGGAGAGAAGGAAGAGAGGGAGGGAGGAAGGATGGAAATAAGGAGGGAAGGCAGAGAGTGAGGAAGGAGGGAGGGAAGAAGGAAGAAAGGAAAGAAAGAAGAGCGGGAGGAGGACCGAATAAGGGGAAAGGAAGGGGGAGGGCAAAAAGGTGATGAAAGATGAAAGTTGAATGAAGGAAAGAAGGAAGGAAGGAAGGAGACAAAGAAGGAAAGATTAGAGGGAGGAAAGAAGGAAAGGAGAGATGGAGGAAGGAGGTAAGGAAGGATTAGAGGGAGGAATGAAGGAAGGGAGAGATGGATGAAGGAAGGGAGAGATGGAAGGAAGAGAGGGAGGGATAAAAGGAAAGAGGGAAGGAAGGAAGGCAGGACGGAAGCAAGCAAGGAAGGAAGGAAGAAAGGAAGGAAGGGAGAAAGAGAGAGAAGAAGGAAATAATGGAGGATTTCCTTCCTCCCCTCCTTCCTTCCTTTCTCTCTCCTTCCTTCCTTCCTTAATAGTTGCATGGGGTCTACGTCACTCTTAAAAGAAGCCCCTCTGCTCCAAAAGTGCCGCTTCGTAATACAGAGAATTTATGAACAGGAAAATTAAAGATAGAATCATGTTGATACGTATCTTTGCACATTTTGTAGAGGTTATACGGTAATTAGGGATGCTTTCGAGTGTGTATGAAGGCTAGTTTATGCTCAACGTTCAATACGGATCTGGAAACTGTCCATTTCCATGAAGTTTATGATTACGGGCCAGACAGAGCAGTACCACCGGAAACCGTGGGGCCGTGTTTCTACCACAAATACCCAATACGTATCTCTACTGACACACGAAGAACATAATGATGGAACTTTTTGAAGAAACATTGTGCAAGCTGGTGAGGACTCCAAACGTGAAGAATTGAACGGCCTCACCGACCACGCCTCCTACAACACTGCCTCTGTATCCGTCTCCTATACAAGGAGGTACATTATGACAATCTCCTCGACAGTCCCAATGTTTCTTGTTGTCATAAACTTTGGACTCTGGACTGCCCCCTGGTGGATATGATGGTTAACATCCATGCCAACGTAAAAGGCGCATAGAAGTATGTGGGCAGTGATGAAACCAATGTTTTAAATGAACGTATACCTTTTCGGATGTAAAGAGAGCATAAATGAGCCTACACCACTGCTTCCGATGGTTGCTCACCTGATTTTGATTCCTTTCTCTGTGCTCTCATAGTAGAAGAGGAAGTTGATTTCATGGACGCCCTCTTGGTCGGGTCCTCGGAGCCAGAGGGGCAGCTGGGTAGACTCGCCCGGCTGCAGGACGCTGCTGTTTATTGGGATCTCCACCACACCGGACAGCTGGCTGAAGTCCTCGGGTGAAACCAGTACCTCAGACGCCACCGAGCCCGGCGGGGCTCCGGGGGGCGTGGCCAAAGTCTTATAGGCGGAGCAGTTCTCAGCCGAGGTGGGGCTGAGGGGCGTGACGGGCGTGGTGGCCTGGCTGCCAAAGGTGAAGAACTCGGGGTGTGTGGACGCCACTCGAAGGCCGCGCAGCGACACGCCGCTGACGTTACAGAACTCCACGTAGGCTTTCCTGATCTCACCACACAGCAGAGCGGTGGGGAACTGCAGGAAGAAGACCTGACACAAGCACACACTGATAAACAAGCAGCACAAAGAAAACTGCACATCTAGTTTTAAAATCTTTATAAGAAATCACGAGCAATCAAATAGGTGGCGGAAGATGGACAGAATAGGGCACATTACAACACAGAGAGAGTGGTACCTCCATCAGGGGCATGGGCGGTGTTATGATTGGCTCCAGGCGTCGGTCAGGTCCGTGTCGCACCATCATCTTGTCTTCTTTGGTCAGGTTGAGTCGTGGGCCCTGGATCTTGAGGTCCTGCTGACCACGGACCACCAATAACTCAAGCTTCTGCTGCCCTGTGGTGGGAGGGGGGGCACACACTGTCAGTGCGGCATCAAAGTGTCACATCGCCTCACGGATAGATCTTTGCCGTTCAGATCTTCAAAGTACTCAACTTATTACACAGATCGAAAAAAAACAAGAAGCGAGGGGGAGAAACGTAAGCGACATTGAAGCAGCCAGTAGCTCATCGCTCCTCACCTTCAGTGGGAGCTGTCTCTCCAGAGGAAGCAGCAGCCAGGTTGTACACAACTCCCACAACGTTAAGCTGGCCCGTTCTGTGCGGCAGCAGCCTGAGTCGAGCCTGAGGGCAAAGGTCAAATCAGCTGCTCAACATTCACCAAACCACAAACCCAATTCTTTGGAACCAGAACAAGGCAGAGACCTATTGTTGTGATTGCAGACACTTTGGCAACATCATGATCAGTTCAATACATTTAAATCAGTGAGAGTGAGCAGCTACTTGAGCCTCATCCCGTGATTTAGGTGTGTGCGTATTTGGAAAGTGCCCCATCTAAAGGGAAAGCAGAGGTTCTACACACAGATCCCACATCCAGCTACTGAATCGCATTGAGGCCACATGGTTATAGCGTGGTGTGTTAAAAGTGTAACTCAGCCCAAAGTTTTTGGCTGAAGTGCCTCTGCACTTGAAAACCAAGAAATGCCAGATTGTGGGTGGGCTCGGAGGAGAAGCTAAGCCCTGCCTGTCACTCTCTGCAGCCTCCACCTGCGCCGCCAACCAGACCCCCCTTCCACACACAAACCAAACAAGCGCACATTTAGCTAAGGCGAACCCGCTTATCAAGCTAATGAGTGACGATAAAAATGGCAGTTTTGCAAAAGAAACCTCATTTGAAGTGGCCTACATTATGACTCCCTCAAGATTTGAAGAAACAAAATTAAAAAAAACTACTAATAGCCCTGTTTTTTGCACTTAGCCATAGGCATATTTCAAGTCACACTACTTTGTTTTCATTTCTTTTACCAACTTACTCGCCACAGGCGGCAGCAACTGCAGGTGCTGTATTTAGAGTATGGGCGGGGCCACTAGGGTCAGTTTCGAGTGCAATAGCCAGTGTTAAACCTGTAGAGAAGAGCTGCTCTGCATTTTTTCTGCCACAAAATGTAGAATTTAAATATTTGAGACCACATTTTGAATGTTGGAGACCTGGATCAATCAACAACACTACTCGATGTCCACATACGGCAGTGTTAAGCAGAAAAAAGTGGTCTGGAGGCTTAGTTACACTAAATGACTTCAGTTGTCTTCCTTGATGACGAATGCGTACTTTTGACATGACTGGTCCGATCCTAAGAAAAAAACTTCCCCTTCGTCTACCCCATGTCCCTCAAAACGGAGTGGCAAGGGGAAGGGGTGAAAACATTCCCCTAAGAAACGGGACACCACTCGACTACTGCTATGTCATCAAACGGGTTAACTAGCTGGCTGCTACAGCAGTAGAAGCGATAGTAGCCGTGGTTCTGGTGTTATACTTACGAGCGCTGCTGGACCAGGTTTCGGGATATTGACGGTTTGTTGTAATGTTTGTTACCCCAGCTGATCAGTGCTAGCTACCAAGCTTAGTGGATTTACGTGTCAAAATTTGGTGTGTTTACAAGCATGTAAGATGTAAACGCCCATGGTTAGACCTGTTACTATCCATACCGCTTGGCTGCCAGTGTGCTCCTGGAAAATCTTAGTTTCAAGGGCTGTTCAGCCCTGCCCCTAAACCCAACCCCTCTATCCAAAGGACAATTGGGATACCTCTATCCCCCACGTGAAAACGCAAAACTATGGGGAGCCGCTAATGGCTGGAATTGGGATTCAGCCTAAAACTCTCTGGACTCGAACTCAGCACCAAGCCGACTCACCATTTTGGTTTCCTCTGGGCCCATGTGGAACTCCTGGATCACCTCGGTGGTGACAATGTCATCTTTCTGTGTTGTCTGGGAGAGGAAACGCTGGAAATTACTTGAAGTTTTTTTTTTTTTTAAACATCTAGTGGGAAACGTGGCCCAGTTTCTCACCCCCTGTGCCAGAGTTTCTTCGTTGGTGATGACTTCTCCTGACGGCTCTTCAGTCGTCTTCCCCTGAGAGGGAGGTGCGCCTTCGGCAGTGAACCTCCAGAGCAGCAAGAGTTGGGTCAGCATCAGAGAAACCTTCAGCGGATTCCTGAACATCACCTCCACAATGATCGGCTCTGCGCAGCCACAGATGGAGACGATGATAAGTGCCGAGTTACAAGTTAACAGCCCAGACGCCAGCTAACACACACTTCCTCTTACCCTCCACCACAGCCAGAGGATGGCGCAGATTATCGGTCTGGCTATTCAGGTAGCACTGGGTGGGCTGGAAGTTTGCTGGGATGATGCCACGATTGACAGCAGCCACCAGCTGCTCCTCCAGCTTGCACCACATGGATGCCAGATCCTGGTCGTATTCCTGGTCCAGGGACACATGAGTGGCTGCCTGCTTTTCACCTGAATTAAAACAGAAAATGGAATCAAGTACGTAAGTGAGACATTCTTTAAATAACATTTTACCACATTTTCTAATGCAGTTTTTCCATTTCCAGTAATTTTGTGGTCATCTATTTGTTGTAAAGGAGTTATTTTAAAAAGCATCTATTCAAGGAGATAATTCCTTTTATTTTGGTTCTACATGTGAGGTCTAATCATGGTGACATACAGATATACACATCTAGTCTAGTCTGTGATTGAGTCAATCTCTGAGATCACTCATCGGGATTTCCACCATTTCTCCTCACTCCACCTATAGACACCTCTGTATCGCCATGCCGTCAAAGAGCTGTGCATACACACCAGCTCTGACGGAACATAGACTGGCCCCTACTGGTCTGTGTGTGTGATGAGGATGATAACGACAAACACTTTTCTTAGACCTGTTCAAACTGGGAGATGTGACGGGTTAGTAGTAGTCGCACTAATTGTGGTACCTTCTGCGAGGCGGCGCTCGTGGCCGAAGTAGACCCTGGTGGCCGAGCTATGAATGCAGGGCAGTGGCAGCTGGGGAAGGCCCACCTCGCTCCCCCCCATCACACTCTGGGAAACACAGAAACGACGTGGTTAGTTGACAATAGGGTTGCAAAGGGGTTGAAAACTTCCAGTAAATTTCAGGAAGGTATCCTGAAAGACTCCATGGGAATTTTCGCTCAGGGATATTGGACATTTTCATGGGTTTTGTTGCCATAATGACCAGTCATAACGAGACAGCAGCCATTGAAGATGATGAGGTCCAGGTCTGAGTAGGGTAGCTTTTTTGGAGAGCTGAGGGGACATCAGGAATATGTCTGGGCTATTGTAAATACCTGAACCTTCTTTGATTATTCACCAATCATGTTTTTGGTGTTCTGTATAAGAAAACCACTAAAGTCCTACAGTTTAAAAAAGTGATTAATGTCATTTATAAATGTTGTATCTGGCATATTTGCACGTGTTTGCTTTGACAAATATTGATGCCAATATTCATGACAGTTAGACTCAGTTAGGGAAAATTCCTTGAAAACGTAATAATAATGTCATTTAAAAACATTGCATTAGACATGTTTGCATGCATGTCTGCTTATAGCAAACCAAAATGTTTCATATTTATACATGAATATGACCATTTCAATGCAGTTCATAGAAATCCCCGAAACAGCATATGAATTTCCATGAAAAGTTTCCAACTTTGACAATTCCCAGAATTTTGCAACCCTAGTTGACAAACACTGTTGGGGGAACAAGGTGCACTGACCCAATGTATCCAACATTTATTACAGTAATAAATCGATCTAATAATTATACATATGAGAAATCTAATCTTCTCTACTGCTTTGATTTTTTCACAACACCGTCAATTTTCATTCCAACCATTCCAAGTTGGTCACTGACGCCATGTTGTGTGATGCCGTGGACACCCTCAAGTTTGGTCTGTGTGACCGGACAGTTCCAGGCTGCAGTCACCTTGTAAACGTAGAGGTACTCCCTGAGGAAGGCGCCCTGCTGCGTGGCCGTCTGTCTGCTGTCGTTGGTCAGGATCTGCTTGAAGGCTGTCACCGCGTTCTCAGGCTGGCGAAGTGTGAAAGACTGGCGGCCGATGGTGAAGTTGATGTGGTCCTCTGCCAGAGACCAGGACCTGCCTTTGTAGACCTGCATGGCCTGACAGTAGCAGCGCAGCGCGTGTCTCCTCTACACCGCGGGAAGAGATGGACGAAGTCAACAAGAGTATATGGAAACTCCACTTGCACAAAAGCTCCAGAACCAGAGAGCATAAATCAGTGATGGCTACAAGACTCACCTGTCCTGCTTTGCTGAAACGGTGACCTGCCAGAATCATGTGGAAGGCAAACTTGCGAAGCATCCGGTTGCGCATGTTAATGAAACAGTGAGCTGCTTGTTCCAACAACAGAGCACTGCGCAGGTCGGAGTCCTGCACGGGAAAAAATAAGCCCAAAAAAATCAATCCCTTATGTTTTTACAATATAATGTTCAATTAAATTTCATTTGTTTATATAGTGCCAATCATAATATTTGTATATTTATAGAGACCCAACCAAAGGACGGAGGGTGGGTTTATTTCCAAACATTACACCAAAGCAGTGGTATGCAATACATAGACTTTTTGAAGGGAACATTCCGCAGTACTCAGGCTGGGATAAGAAAAAGCAGCCAATGCACCAAAATGTAATAACTCCAGTGGATGGCAAACTATTCCTTCAGTCATAATCTGGCTTTCCTCACCTCACTAGTCATCTTAATGAGGAGCGTTGCAGCGTCTGAGTATTTGCTTTGACTCTTGAGTATCTCAGCGCTGAGCAGAGCACAGCGCTCAGCCAGGACCATGTTCCTGCAGGGCAGAGGGAGGGAGTTAAAAATTCATAAAACAAAGATATTAAGCACTCTTTTTATTGAGTCATAATAATAATAATGGTTTCCTCTTATTTTAACACCAGCGGAATATAAACAATAATCTAGTTGCCCACAGCCATGTAAACACCAATAGCCCATTTAAATAACCGGAATATGATCATATATTCAGGATTGTTTGGGTTGTTTTTTTTAAACCCGAATATCACCCTTGGTTTACTCCTTTTCTAACCCCAATATTTGATGATGCATACGCCTATTGGGCTATCCCCATCAAAAGGATCATGAATTTGTGCTCTGCGCTGGTTTGCGCGGCCATGTAAACAACAATAACCCGATTGAATAATCGGAATATGCTCACATTCCGAATATTCCCCCTGGGTTACTCCTTTTCGAAGCCGAATATTTGATCGTGTACCTGTATATGCCGATCGGGATATCGCCATCAAAAGGAACATGAATTTGTGTTCTGCACATGTTCTATTGGCAAGGAATCTTGGTAGCTGGAGTCCAGGAACTACTTGTAAACATGGCCAAACACAAGAGCAACACTACGCCACACTTTTGGAGTGAGGAGGAAACCAATCACTTCAGAAGTGTGATAAAAGACACAAACATCCTGGCATTTGGAGACGGTAAAAAGTAGTGGGATAGCCAGATCCACAAAAAGGGGAGCGGAAAGTTATGCCAAGCAGAGTTTGCGCCAGACATCCTCTGTGAGTGGCTGATAATCAATTGGGATATCCCAACTGATTACAATGACCATGGATATAGGAATAACGCTGTTTGCTCACACATCGAAACAGGTTATTCCCAATGTTTCAATTGGGAATAACTATTCTAGTCATTACATATTACATATCACAATTACATATTGACTGCATGTAAACATGGCCAGTGGCACCCAAACATCATGGAAGGGGTTCTTACTTGCAGACGTCTCTGTACGTTTGTATTGCGGTGTCCATGTAGTGTGCTGGATAAGGTCTGGGGGCCCCAGCCTGCAGGAACGCCGACACTGCGGCCATTTCCTGCAGAAGATGTCAGGAGGAGGGGGAGGGGCAAATGGAGCGATTGAGAAAAAATTGGGGAAAGGAAGAAAATATAGAGCACACAGATGTTTTGGTGTGTGTTTGCGTTCTCACCAGTGCCCCCGCAGCATACAGCATGGCCTGGTCTGACAGGAAGTCCTTCTTAGCAGTGTGGTAGCAGCTGTAGGCCAGCTCGTAGTGTTGGACTAAGAAGCATAGGTCGGCCATCTTCCTGATCTGCAGTTCAGGGGCTTCAGGGGGATAGCTGGAACCAAAGAGGTGAAAGGTCAGCAATGGTTTGGCGCGATAATAACTGAGGAATGCAGAGATCTCCTCCTGGTGAGCTTACAGGAGGCCGCACGTGCTCTTCGGCTCACTGACGCTTTTCTCCGGGACTTTCCCGCCACCAAACCACTTCTTGGTTGCAGTGAAGAGAGAGCGACTCAAACCTTTCCTTGAGACCAGCTGTTGACAAAGTCAAGACAAAGTGTGAAAAGCTGTTGCAGATTAAACCTCAGCCAAACTGAAGTGTCTGTTACTGCTGGTTTTGCTCACTTAATTTCTTGAGCAAACTCTCTAGAACAGTGGTTCTCAACCTTTTTTCAGTAATGTACCCCATGTAAAACATTTTTCCAGCCAAGTTCCCCCTAACCAGCGGAAAGCATTTTTGATTAAAAAAAAAAAAAAGTAAACCACTGTCTGATTTATTAAAGTGATTTATCAAACTTTGTAACTGTTCACTTTAACTGTGCAACATTGCATTATTTTTGGAAATACGAATATAAAAAAATAACTTGAGTTGTCAAGGCGGCAGTGCCAGTGATTGACAGGTGATGCCATGTGCCAAGTTGGGTCAAACCATCCTGGTATAGGGGAGACTCAGGTTTTTTTTTTAGGATAATGAAATTGAATACGAGCCTGAATATAAAATTCCGCGTATGAACTCATGTAACACTTATATTTTATTGACATATTTATTAAATAATATTTCAAAGGACTTTTGATTTATACTATTTTTAAATATATGTATTTCTTTAAACCTCAAGTACCCCCTGGAGTGCCTTCAAGTACCCCCAGGGGTACGCATACCCCCATTTGAGAACCACTGCTCTAGAATATATATTGACAAACTGAAATGTGTTCAGCAAACTTTAAGAGCAACATTTTGACTAATTGAGGATTTCTCTCTGGTACTTTATGTAAGAAACAAGCGATGCTCCATGTGTTTCAATGAGTGGAACGAGTGGCTCCTCCTCTGTTCCTTCACAAACACAGATCTCTTCCCAGAAACTGAACGAGGGGATTTCCAGGGAAAGAAAAAAGGGAGCTTTCCTATGAAACACACTTGATTCCATCTTCATTTGTGTTACTTAGGCTGAATCCCAATTCCAGCCCTTGGTCCTTCCCCTTATTTTTTTCACATGAGGGCTAGGGGTATCTCAATTCCTCTTTGGATGGAGGGTAGGGCTGAGGGGTGGGGCCAAACATCCGTAGCGGACGTCAAGTGGTGTCCCGTTTCTTAGGGGAAGGGTTGAACCCTTCCTCTTTGCCGCTCGGTTTTGAGGGACAAGGGGTAGACCAAGGGGAAGGGGTGAAAAGGACGATTGGGATCCAGCCATAGACTCGTGAAACTTTATATCAGCTTCGGTTGAACATTATTTTGCATGCAACACTGTTTTATGCTCTTCCTCCATCACTTTCAGCATTGAACTCTTCCTAGGATACCACTTGAGGAACAACAGAGAGAAGCAAATCCCAGAGCAGGTCCCTGAGTCAGTGTGTGTTGGCTATGGCACCTGGTCATTGAGCTGCCTGATGTTCTTCTCCACGTGTGGCAGCAGGCCTCTGAAGGTGAACTCCTGGATAAACTGTCTGATGTGGTCGTGATCGTTGAGGGTCAGACAAGCTCCGTGGCTCCCGGCCCCGCCCCCCTGGCTCTCTGGATCCCTGGCTCCTTTCTTCGGGTCAGAGTTGGCGAGTGTCTGCAGGCTCACCGTGCTGATGTTGGATTCCAGCTGGAGAGGATGGCTGTCCAGACTGTTGGCTACTGGATCTGCAACAAATGGCAAGATTGAAGTCCTCTGATCCTGATTTGTGGGAGCAAAATAAACTGTGCCAAAGACACAAAACAAATGTCTTGTTCACTGATATGAAGGACCAAGGAGAAATATTGAAATAAATAAATGAATAAATTAGGAAACAAGTTAATTAATCAATTAACAAATAAAAAGACCTGCAGAGACTCACTGAGAACAGCAGAGACTCACTGAGACCAGCAGAGACTCATTGAGACCAGAGAAAATCAAGGCAGTGATTAATTACGAGTTTACTTATTCATATTGATTGTGAGTTTTTATTACAGACTACCTCGGATTCTTCTTTGGTGTTTGCGTGACAAAACAAAAACATCTTCATTCAAGTATTTCTTTCCTATTTTAAAGGCTAAAAGCTCCATCAGTGTTGTTGGTCAGCTGATGGTTGCAGATGTAGACAAGCTGCTGACCCAATTCACCTTTGTCTGCGCCGTGATGCGTGTTCACTTCGACCACACTGATGTCGTCACCGGCGGCGCTGTTCACAGCTGGAGCCAGGTCATCCAGCGCGTCCTGTAAAAACAGCCACCACAATAACACCGGAGAGAGTCAAGGTCAAAGTCAGATGACACTTTTTGTTTTGTGTTGTGCGCCATTCTGGCCGTAAATCTGAGTTTTCATCGAGCTTTGGTGAAAGACAAATACACACAACCTGGACTGAAGTGCAGGGCTCACCTGGCTGTGCAGGTCGTTCCGCTGCAGGTACTGACTCCACGGGTCTGGGATCTGCTCATCTTCCTGAGCGGAGATGTTCCGAGAGTTCATTTTCAGCAGGTAGCAGCCCTGAGGACCGTATCTCTGCTTCATATCCTCATATACCGTGTCCGCCCTGGAGAGGGGAGGAGCCACACGGGTCAGCCTTCATGGAGCCACATTCACTCAGTAAGTACAGAAAAAATCTAAATTAAACAAAGTGAGGAGCAGCCACTCAAAGCTCCTTCACTGCTCCAACACTGACGGAGAGAAGACGACACTAAACCAGCTCAGATAGACAGACAGAGCCGCATCAGGGCCCGATTTACTGAGATTCAAAATAAAGCCCTAATAATTTGTATGTTCTGTGTGTGAGTTTTACGGATGATCCACTAAAGGTGATGGCGTAAATGACAGCAGGTGCGAGGGGCAGTATTTAAATGACGGTTTTGCGTGCGTCAGGTGTTAGTGGAAGATGCAAATAAACACTTTGTTGGGCAACAGCAAAGAAAACTGAATAGAACCAGAAAAACTTGATATTGGAGAGCACATTTGTTATTGAATACATTTACTTTATCATAGAAAATAATTGTGCTTCATGTGGAGACCTTTGTTCAGTCAGTCATTTGTGCGCAGACGCTGCGTCTGTTTGCAGTTGCCTGTCTGACATGGCAAATATAAACGCAAAATATCAACGCATTATTTACTGGCCATTTAAATCACACTTCTTGAGTAAAATGATTCTATTCTAATTAGCATGTTGCAAATGTGCTAAATGTACAGTGCGCCTTATTTCAACACACACACCCTCAGTAAATGAGGTCCTGAGAGACAACAATCATGCAGTATAAAACAGCTAGTGTGTAACTTTACCTCTGTTCATCCCCCTCACTCATGTCATGCAGTAAGACGTAGTACTTGAGTGTGTTGGGGATAAACCACTTTGGGTTGGTGTACTCTCCGCTGTGCTGGATGCGGTGCTGCTCCTGGGAGAGCTTCAGGAACTGCTCCACAGGGACGGCCTCTGTGGACGACACCACCAGCAGACCTGCCGGGTCGGCCCGTCAAGGAAATGAACACAAACACTGTGGCCGATCACTTGGATGTGAGTCTGATCACATCGGCGTTTCACAGCCGACATGTTTTCACCTCAAATTTCACGTTCTCTGGGACTGAATTACACCAATCATTTAACCCACGGGTCACCAACATGGTGATCACTGGCACCAGGTAGCCCCAAAGACCACATGAGGTGGCTGCGGCCTGTTCTACAATACATTTTATTCTGTTACTATTCTTTTTTTAAATCACACTTTATATAGATTTGAAATGACATCTTTAAAAATCATCAAAAATATGTTTATTATACATGAAGTTTAGGTGAAAGTTGACCTTTTATAGTTCAAAGTTGAAATGTTTTATTTGAGAAGAACTGGTAGCTCTTCATAAGACTCAGGACCCATGAAGTAGCCCTCAGTGTCAAAAGGTTGGTGACCTGATTTAACTTTAGACATCTTTTTTTACAAACGAAACACAAAACAGTGACCCCGGCACGTTGACTTCTCCAAACCAGTTTCAAGCAGATCTTGTACGCATTCAAAAGGATACAGGCGAGGTAGTGATTGAGGAACTCATGGTCGGAGGCCGGCATCGACTGCAGGAAGTTCTCCCTGTAGGCTTCAAACCAGGGAGTGGTGGCTACCAACAGACAAAATAAAGAAATCGGGCACAAAAAAGGTCAGCAGTCCATCTTGTGCTTGTGCAATTTATATCAGCGCTTTCCAAAAATACCGAGGTCTCCCCCAGAGTGACGGCTGAGGAGCTAGAGGAACAGGGGGCGGAGGAATCTTGCCCCGACCACAATAAAAGTTTTTTTTATCACCGCCTCACCAACATTATCACTCACATCCACAAACCCCC
>CAESWR010000003.1:206371-219283 GCA_903171835.1 Mullus surmuletus | reverse complement strand
GCTGTAATATAATATTGGTATTTCTTCCAACTCTAAATGAGTCAGTCTTGTTAATGAGCGTCAGCCTGAAAGATATCAAATATGATTTTTCTTTTCATTTTCTTTGTGCCATTTTTCGTCCTTCAAACCGTGATGGACCCGATGATTGGGACCCGATGATTGGGACCCGATGATTGGGACCCGATCGTTAGGACCCGATGATTGGGACCCGATCGTTAGGACCCGAGCCACCGTCCTGTGAGCAGCGAGCAGAGCCCTCTTGGAGCTGTAAGGGTTTTTTGCCCAAAAAATCCTTAATTGACCCCCTTAATGAGGCCCATTGAAAAAATGTGGAATGTTCGTCGAGTTCAGCAAAAACATTGATATTTTAACAGGCTCATGAAAAGTTGAAAACAAGGTGCTTCCTATCTTGCTCCAGAGCTGTCTACAGTCGGTCTAGGTATGTTTTGCATTTGAGCTACGCTCAGTCAAAGTCAAACCTTAACTCCTGAGTTGGGGTCAGGATTAGTGTGTTCAAACCCTAATGTGTGCCTCGCTGGGGTTAGGGTTCAGAGAACAGAAGGTTAGGACCAATACCAGCTCAAGGAATGAAGAAGGGCTCAGTCCCCAAACGTCACTAGTTGATATTACAAGAGCTTTGGAGCAGTTTCTGGTGTGCAGACTTACGGATTTTTCCATCATGTTGCATTTTTTTGTCAAACTTTTTTGTTCCAACTTTTTTGGGTCTGTTTTTACTGTTTCTTCAGGACCAACACCTGTACATTCATCACTTCCAAGGGGCACCGAGCGGGAGTTCATAGAGACATGAGCCCACCTACCCCTGGGTTTTCAACGAGCTGGCTCCTGAGCTCCTGCGACCTTGCGTTCGGTCATCCTCCAAACATGAGCATCTCAGCACTGGAGGCTCCGAGAGAATCAGGACAAAGCCCAGTGTGTTTGGCACACATGAAAACAGAGGTGGAGAAGCTGGTTTGGTGTCTTGGCACGTTTGCATCACATCTTATGGTGAGAACTTTAGAGAACGGAAAGTCGTAAAGACATGGGGGTCAAGTTCTATCTCGAGGTTTTTGGATAACCTGAGTTGAACAGGATGAGTCCCGAACTCCTATGACCAAATGTGATCATCTGAACTTGCTATTGTTGAGAATAGTGTATCATTATGTCCCTTATGTTTTTATATCCTCGTGTGTTTCTATCATTATGTTTTTACACCATTATGTTTTTATCCTTGTGTCTACTCAGCGTTTCTAAACTGTTGGAAGAACATGTTATACAAACAAATGTTGACTGTGGGAATAGGGTTGAACAGGACCTGACAAGTCAAAAAGAAATCTAATACGTGCGGATGGTTGGACAAACGGAGTCAAGATGTTTAGGAGATCTAACACCTGCAGTACCGGGAGATTTAATACCTGGGAGAGGTAACACGAAGTTGAAAATAGAATATCTTAAACATTGGTGAAAACAGGATGCAGTTGGTTCCTGCTGAGCTTGATGTGTTGCAGAGAAATAAGAGAATGACCGTTGAGCGAGGAAGATGAAGAAGTAACTCGGATCCAGGCCATGAAGAAGAAGACATGACCACTCCAGGAAGAGAAACCCACCAAACGCCCTTCAGACGATTGTATATAAAAAATGGGTCGGGGAGAGACGGTCAGTGTGACTTCGTGAACTGACGGAAAACGCTGTTGCTGTCAGGGACTCGAATTAGGACCCAGAACTCTGTAACTTTTTGCTTGATTGTTGCTTAAGTAAAGAGACATGGGAGTAAGTGTTTTTCTTGGAGTCAGAAACACAGGAAGAAAAGACCTTTTCCGACACTATCTCAGCACTGGAGGCTCCTGGAGACTCAGGACCGAGCCCGGTGTGTTTGGTTCACATGCTGGGTGTTTGCTCGGCCGATGTAAACAAGCCAGTTAGAACTTCACACTGGCTCAGCTCAGTTCCAACCAACTTACTTTTCTGAACAAACTTTGTGGAACTTTTGGTGACTTTCCCCCTCCTGCGTCCTGTAAGTATTAATCACACACCTTAAAACCAATGTGACCTTAACTTGACCTTAGATTAGTTGGAAGAAACCTGCGCTGTTTGACTGATCTCCTCAGTTATTGAGCTGGTTGCATTTTGCTCTCTCAGCGTTTGCATGTGATTTTTTTTGCTAAGACAGTAAGTTGACCGTGTGGGTTTTCATGTTCTTTCCTGTTTTCAGAACAAGAAATATTCCATGTTTTTACTCTATTCTCGATTAGATAGTTAAAGCAAGATCGGTTGTAAGTGACAGGTTTTTAACTGACGTCTAGCCCAGATTGGGGTCACATTTGACCTCTGATGATGTGCTCCCCCTAAAATCTAAATTCTTATTTATTTTTCATTTATATTATTCCATTGTTGAATATTCTTATGTTTAAGGTTATTAATAATCAATGGGTCAGTTTTTCTCATAGCTACTGTTGCTGACTTTCGCTCTCTGTTTGAGTAACATCACTTCATCAAGCTTTTCTAACATTCTATACCGCAAAATAAGTAATAAAAGTATGTATGATTCGTGCTGATATCAGATCAGTATCAGCAAATACTCAAGGCTGCAACATCGGTATCAATGTCACTTTTCAGTGAGTGCCTGCGGAGTATATCTGATGTTGTAGGTTTAAAATCCACTCCACAATGCCCTTTTGTTTTGCTTCATTTCTAACTACACAATCTCTCCATTACACAGACTTTTCTCCTGTTCATCAGCTGTTAAATGATAAACGCACAAAGAACACACATGTTATAAGCCAGGGGTATCGAACTCAATCACACAGAGGGCCAAAATTAAGAACCGACTCCAAATCACAGGCCAACCAGGGTGGATTTTTTTCATTTATTTCTTCTTTTATTCTACACCGAGATGGGAGCTTAGCATTAGCTTACGATTCAATCAGACATTGTGAGCATGAGACTCCAATAAGTTTGTCTATAAAGTTGCATGCAGGGAGCAGATGACGAGCCTCCCTGAAGCCAAAAAACGCTGCTATTGAATGCAGTCTGGGATTTGTAGTATCAGTGGTGCACACTGAAATGACCTGCGGGCCAATTCTGATAGATATAAAATATTAACATGCGGGCCGGATACAATCGTCTCGAGGGCCGGATGTGGACTGTGCAGTTAGACAAAAGATCAGAAAGGTCTCTGGCAGTTGAGTGAGTGCATTTCTGCCTCTGATGTGATGCGAAAATTGGATTGATAGTTTCCACGAGAGGCAACAAGCTGGCCTCTCGTCTGTCTGTCTCTAATATCATGTTGCAGAGATTTTCTTGACTGCTCATTCCGTACATTTTACTGTCACCCCTGGTGTTCTTTATATGGATCTGAGATGGTGGTTTTTTTTATTGTTGTCTGTGTTTTTTGTTCTGTTTGTTTGTTTTGCTTGCTATCTCTGCGGATCATATTATGTATCCATCCTTTACTTGTAAAAGTGAAAAATTAATAAAAATATTGCTTAAAAAAAAACCCAATTAACTTGGTCCTGTTGCATCACACGAATGAAAGCATAGTCATAATTTATGGGGTTTGTCCCAACAATCTAAACCAGCCAAAACAACCCCCCTAATGTCATACCTTAATGATTGATAATGGATGGTAACAATTATAAACTTGACAATGTGGTGGATTATTTCGATTTAGCAGGACAAATAAATGGACTTTTTTAATGAGACACCCCCACCGGGCGGACGGACGGTGTTATGGTCGTAGAAAAGAGAGAAAGAACAAAAAGAACAAAAATGTCTGCGCAACAGGAGGTATCCAACTACTACTCACAAGCCATGTTAACTGAAGGAAAGTCAGTCATACTTTCTGCTGTGATGCAAGCTAGCCAGTTAGCCACATTCGCTACCCACTTAACAGGCATCATTGTCTCGCCAGATTGTGAAAATTGGAAGACAACTCAGTTATCCTCCTTCAGGGTTTTCATTTAAAACAGCTGATTTTCGTCTCCAATTGAATACAAAAAGGCAAAAAAGCCACATCAAAATGATCCTTATCATGATTTCCTATCATGTTGACAAAGCACTCCCCTGTGTTTTCTGTCATTAAATAAAATCCAGTTCATTACTCATGGGGAATTGAAATGATCAGCACATGTGAGACACCCTGTAAAAAGCTGGCACAGGGCAAGCCAAAAAGCCCAAATTTGTAAACAATTAGCAATTAGTAAACTATTTTTATGTGTGTGTATATCAGATGGAAGAAGGTGAAAGTAGCAGCAATTGGGAAGACACAAGGACCAGAGAGAGAGAAGACACAGCTGACCAGGTAATGAGGTCATTAGAGATAAATGGTGTTGTTAAGCAGGCTAGAAACGTTCACCCAAAGATATGAATCAAAGTATCTGATTGAGATTTCAATGAAGCTGAACAGAAATTGTAGTCAGTCGCACCAGGATGCGCACAAGCATTTTAACAGTACACCCCCCAAAATCCTGCCAAGCTGTTGGAGCAGGTGGGAACTGATGATTCTCCTCCATTTTAGATGCCTCTGGATGACGGCGCCGCTCCAAGAAGAGGAGTTTGCTGGCGATGAGGAGGAGAAATGTGAGCACCACTTGTAGCCTCTTATTGAAATGTGGATACTCAACGCACATTAAGCCCAGAAGAGCAGTGTTGCAGCTATAACGTTTTACAATTCATCATTGCTGTTGGAAAGGACCTACACCCATCAATGGTGTACTGTTTTTCAGTTAGTAACTTTGCCAAAAGGCAGACACGGGATGCCAGCCAGACTTGCTGCTGTGACCAAGCAGGCAAGAAGTCCAAAGCTGATGAAAGAGACCCTCAGATTTTATATTGTCTTTCAAGGTTATTATAGTTTTTAAATTTTCATTAGTTTTTAAGTTTGCTTTTTTATTTCAGTTTAGTTTTAGGTAGCTGAACAAGTGATTAAGCAGTTTTAGTTTAGGTTTTATTTTGAGGAATTGACTAGTTTTAAGTTTAGTTTTAGGTTTTCAGGCTCTTCCTCTGTTCTCAGAGGAAGAGAGAGGAGGAGCAGGAGAGAGGAGGAGCAGCAGCAGAGCCCAAGGCCGAAGAGGGCCAGGAAGACGGTCAAGCTGGCCCGATGCAGACTCAGCTTCTTGGACGGACCCAAGGGTTTCGAATCACTGGAGATCAGGGGGCCGTGTGGGGGGGAACAACCCCACTGACTTGGATTGGCCACCTCCATCTTCATTTCCAACCTGTTGCAGCGACTTCCTCCTGCTCTTGCAACAGATGCATTTGCATTTGTTCACATCAGGAACAAGCCCAGTGTGTTTGGCAGCCGTGAAAATAGGAGATGCTAGTTTGGTGTCTTTAGCACATTTGCATCGCAAGTTATGGCGGGTGTTTACAAGTTAGGCTTACCATAAGAGCATTGTAGAGACTCGGTACCATTACCAATGTTTCACATCTCAATTCCTGCACAGAACCACAAAGATGAGGATAACAAAATACCTTAATATGTGGTTGTCTGTTCCACTCGTATCATACCACACCATGTTTTATTTCATGTTTCGCTGCCCGTCCATTCCATTACCATTCTACAGAAAAATGCCGATCAAACTTTAATTTGTGCTGGAAATCTTCGATGTCAACACTTGACACAAAGCTGGTTCCTAAACCACACATAGCAAGAAACAGCGGTGACACCAGGTGAGTATATGTAAAACATTTATTGTGGGTACAAAAAGTAGTTCAACAGTTATTTATGCATGAAAACAGACCCCAGTGCCCCGCCCCCTCCCCCCCACCTCATTATAGGGTACGCGAACAATAAAGGGTCTCTGCTCCAGTGATTAAAACTTGGGTGCTAATGTTCTGTGCCCGTCCAGATCGGAGCTCAGCCTTTGCAAGTCATATACTCGGGAAGAATTTAAAAGCTGTTCACCTTACAGTTCCTCCAGGAGCATTCGGCTGTTTCAGGGGGGGCCAGCGCAACCAGATTACCTTCTTTTCTCTTTAAAGTCGAATCTCATAATCTACAAACCTACTGCTATTTAACACACAAATTACAGCCTGCATGCAACTACATCTTTAGAAATTCACCAGCTTCGATCAGAGTAGTCTCTGATAGAGGCTCTGCTCAAACTAATTCCTTGGTAAGTAAGGTAAGAAATGGCTGCACTGTAAATGTTTGTATAATTGCAATCTATCACAAATACTAGGATAGGTTGTTAATTGACATTTGTGTCAGGAAAGTGACAATTCCTGGAGGGACTGAATTCAAAGTATTTCATTTCTTCTGTAACAAGGATTCACAATTGATCAGCACCATCTCAGTAATCACAGTATGTTAACGCTACCTTACTTTTCATCTACAAGTAAGAAATTCACACGTCAACAGTTTGTATGTCCGTCACACGCGTGAAGACATGAAAACTCAGGAGAACACCACAGTAGCGACGCTTGTTCAGTGTAGCTTCTTTGCAGAATCCTGGAAATAGATTTAAACCCAGAAATCTCATGAACACCCAAACTTAATCACCAGAGAGATCCTAAACATAAAATAAATGCAATATTTCATGTAAACAAACTGATTACATTAACAAAAACTCTACAAAAAAAACTAGTAATGTATAGCACAGCATAAACACACAAGGAAAAAAAAAATGCGTTTCCCAAGCTGGTACATAAGGTGTGTCAATGAGACCAACACTTGTATTATTTACTGCAAAGCAAAGTGGCGGTGCCTCTGATACAAGTGTTGCTTTCACTGCTTTTAACGCGAGTGTACTTTTTAAAAAATTGAGGCAATTTGTCAGTTTTAATATTCCAGATGGACAAAGTCAAAAGGAAATTCTTTCAATCTTCGTACGGTAAGCCATCTGGAGCCAGAAACACGTGCACGGTGGGACCCAGTATGACCCCTCCATGACCCCAGACGAGGCAACCTGGTGACTATAGTATGAGCTGAGGTGCACAAAAACATTTCAGCACATTGTTTTTTCATTGGAACATTTTAAAGGAACAGGTTCACCTCCATGGTGACTCCGCGCCGCCTCACCTCACCGCTAATTTCATCACTCAATTATCCACTTTTCTCTCCTGCCATCCCTTCAGCTTGCACGTGTCCAGTTTGAGAACTGCAGCAGCACGGCGTCTTTGAATTTAGACTTGAGCCCGGCTTATTTATTGTTAAAATTTCCGCCCATGCTGGTCAAGGTTTTCATCCCCAATAGATTACAACAAGAATATAATATTAGCGTCAAAATTTGACAGGATCAGGCGCTGGCGGCATAACGGAACCCACTGACAGCTTACAGTATTTGCAAAAGATGTACAGGAACCTCCTTCTTTTTCTTAAAGAAAAGGTTATTAAACCTGTAGTGTTTTTTAAATAGTGGTGCACGCTGTGGGAAAACTACTACAGATTAAATCAAGTTAAACAGTCTCAACACAGATGTCACATGGCTGCGCATACCTCCTCTACTCTTCTCCCCACTACAACCACTACAACCACTCCCCTCCGACCAACTCCAGAGAGAGGAGAGGAGGAATGCGGAACAGCTTGAGGAATGTCATGTGACCACCCGGAGCTGTCTGAAGTCCGATGCCTGACACGTGGCTGCAAACTGGCAGTGGATTAACTTTGGATCTGGGGTGGGGGTTCAAAAACAATCATCTCATAGTTGCATCAATCAGAATGCATCTCCATTCAAATCTGTCGAAAAAGTCATCAACCAGGGAGGGAAAAAAAAATCTAAATAAGTCTACAAATAAATATTAAAGATGGAAAAAGTGAGGACCTTTGTCAAAAAAGGTCTCTGAATCCAAGTAATAGCTATCCTGAAAAGTACTTAACTGGGTATGTAACTTGATTTCTACGCTGATCTACTGTGCTTCAATCATCATTGCCGTGTAGTTTGACATCGTCAGCTCACCCCGGGCTCACCCAAAGTTCTCATTTAACGTCCAAACATTATCACCAATACTGACATTACAGAGTGATGTTTTGAGGGATGGCTGGCATGTTAATGGAGGTCCAAAAATGCAGAGAGCAGTAAAAAACAGTCAATTAGTCCAGAAAAATTCTCATCCTGTCTTTGAAGAATTAAAAAAAAAGTAGAACAATGAGGCAATGGACTGGATCATATCTGAGTGGCTCTGAAGAAAGAAAATATGCACTGGGGAGTCAAAAATCAGATTGTGAAGGTTTCACATGATGGCACACTCTCTGGAGGACACCTTGCCCTGCAACACAAACACATTACACCATTAAAACACATTGAGGTGGTCAGGGTCACTATTTATTTCCAACCATCTGGTTTAGGGCTGCTTCATTATGGCAAAAAATTATTTTTGGTCCATATTGAGATTGTGATTGTTTAGCACAATTATTCATTGACTTGAGAAATATCATGCATTTAGGTTAACTTGTTTTAAACAGTCTTTTTAACAGTATATTTTCTTGAAATATAAATATAATTTCTGAAAAACAAATTAAAAATGTGTGAAAAAGATCAACAAGTCTCTCTTTCCTTCATTTATATCCTCTAAAACCTTGTCCAGAACCCCCAAACTTCCTCCAGAACCTCTAAAACTTCCTTCAAAATATCTCAAACTTTCTCCAGGACCTGGCACAATAATCATTTTATCTCGATTCTCTTGGCTTCATAATTGTTGGAAGCCAAAATTGTGATTGAATTTAAAATCTGATTAATTGCCCAGCCATAATTTGGTTACATTAGAAATGTACTGCTGGTTACAACTTGAAGAACCATTTCTTGCTGCCCTAAAAATGCTTTAGTTTTATTGATTATGTGGCAAGAGTTGAACTTCCAGCGTGTGTCTCCTCTGATCCACTGTGGCCCCCCCTGGACCGCGTGCTCTGGCTGGGCATGGTGATGTGCAGCGAGTTCATGGCTTTGGGAAGCCTTGTAACTTGTAACAATAGTGATTGGCTGTTCTCACCGTTTGCGCCTCTTCCTCCTCTTCCTCTCCGTTCTCCAGCTCCACCTGAGTCTTGGTCACACTCCTTGTGGCCACGTCCTGCAGTCGACACACACACGCTTTTGACATTTTCATACCACCCAGACTTGTGAAGTCAGATGAACATCGGAGCCAAACAAGCAGCTGTAAGCAGCTGTAAGCAGCTGTATGCAGTGCGAAGTGAGTACCTCTCCATCAGCATTCACCAGGGTGGTAGTGATGTCATTTCCTGTCCCCCAGGAAGCCTGGCTCTTCCACAGCAGATCAGAGGGTGGGCTGTGGGCGACACCAGCATCTGCAGACCACACCTGAAGACACACAAGCGGGTTTCATGTCGAAACAATGTCACTAATAACTAGGGCAAGGATGGTAAAAAAGGACAAACACTCATGAGGTGAAAGCTTCTTACCGTGACTGTCTGTCCAGCCTTCAGGACAAACTTAGGGGAGAACTTGTAGACCACCTCCTCTCCATTGTCCACCTGTCTCTTCAACCTCCAGTTGCCCAAAGGTTGGTCCTGCATGAGACACACAGAGTCTTAACATCAGTGAGGGAAACGCATGCGAAAACACATTATGCTTTGTGAAAACACACCTGCTCGGTATCATTGGCCAGTGTGACGGCGTTTCCGTCCATGTCGGTGGGCGAGATGGTGACCGCTCCGCTGGATGAGGCCTCCTCTGACACCAGCAGCTGCTCTTGTCCAATCCCCCCCTCGGGCACAGCCTCCGCATCCATCCTCTTCCTCTTGGAGGTGCGGGAGGAGGACGAGCCGGTTAGCCTAGAGACGGTCACACGAGAGGACGGGCTCGGGGACAGCTTCAGTCTAGAAGGAAGCACAGAAGACAAGTGTAGTAAAGTAAAAAGTAAAAAATCATCCTCAAAATCATTACCAGAGTAAAAAAAGTGTTAAAATGCTACTGAGTAACTGTTGAGTAACTGTTAAGTAACGTCTGATTTTGTCTAACAACAATCTTTGTCTAATAACATGAATGTCACCAGACAGACTAGAAATGTAAAATCAAGTAAAGTCCCCTGCCCCGAAAAAGGTTATGTAATAAAATACTTGCACAAATAATCAGCCAAAGGGCGCTGAGGAGAAACAGGGTAGCGTGTTTTCAAAAACGACACTTTGCCACATGAATTTTCACTTTCTGCTCAAAATGACTGGATCATGTACAGACTCAGGTTTTCCCAAACAAATAAACTGATGAGAATAACGTGGATAATAAAAGGGGGTTAGAAGCTATGTGTGGACTGATGCAACAGGGTCACAGAAGTTTCTTCTACTCAAACACTCAAGTTGAGGTGAATTAAAGTATTTTGCATTAAAATTACTCCGATAAATACAACACATCCAAAATGTTGGTCATGCCAATGTTATTGGTTACTCCTCGCCTCCGACCAGGAGGTATCAGTCCACTTACCGGTGCTCCTCTCCCTCCAGCAGCTTCCTGTAAGCATTGATCTCCATGTCCAGGGCGAGCTTCACATCCAGCAGCTCCTGGTACTCGCTGAGCTGAGCGTTCATACGGTCTCTCAGCTCGCTCATCTCCTGCTCCTTGGCCTCGATGGAGCGGCGATGCTTCTCCCGCTCTGCTGACAGGACATCCTCCAGCTCCCGGATGCGATCCTCAGAAGCTGCAGACTGCCAGCACAGGGAGCGAAAAATGAGTACGTGGTGACAAGGACATCTTACGTACTGCGAGAGCAGTCCTGCAGCAGTACCTGTTTCTGCAGGGCGTTCAGCTGGTATCCAAGGCTCTCTATTCTCATGCGGGACTCCTGAAGCTCCTCTCTGGCTGTGCTCATCGCCTTGTCGTTCATCTCGGACGACACCTTGGCGTTATCCAGCTACAAGACCAAATCAAAGACACCCCATCATGTTTCTGCTGTTCCTACTATGAACAGAGGTGATGTGATCACAAGCAGGCTGCTCAAATGTCCGCTCACACCGAGCCTTAGAATCAAAGTGCTTCTATTGCTGCAGAGTGTGTGCTGATATCTGACCTTAGCCTGGAAGGTTTGCTCCAGTTCCTCCTTGTAGAGAGACACTTGCTCATCATGCTGCCTCCTCAGGTCCTAAAGGTGCCACAAACAAAGCTGCATTAGGACAGTTGTCAAAATAAGGCTTTGCAGCGCTAATTCATGCACACATCCAAAGTACCTGTAAAGCTTGTGCCAATTTGAACTCATAATCCTGCCTGACACCAGAGTCCACCTCCACAATCCTCTGCTCTTGACGGCGGCGAGATTCTCGCACCTCCTAAACACAGAAAGAAAGATGGGAGTTGCAACCAGCAGCTTTTTCATGCAGATTTTTACAACTTTGACCAGTATTACTTTAGCACTCCATAGGCCTGTCACGATAATCAATAAATCATGTTGTAAATCATTATTATGCCATATATTATCATTACATTAATGAAAAAATGGTCTCAACATAATATTGACAATAATATTGTTTATCTGCAATAATTTCTAGCACAATTATTGTCCAGCAAAATGTGTTATCGTGACAGGCCTAGGACTACATCATATTTGTGGTTGATCCCTGCACAGCAAATGTATGAGCTGTTTGAATAAAAAGTTTATTTCATGTCCATTCACAGGCACAGGCCACCAGCAACTCACCTCTTCAAACATGCTCTTTCTGAACTCCAGCTCCTCACTCAGTGACTGACAGCGGTTCTCCAAGTCCACACGCATCAGCGTCTCAGCCTCCAGCTGACGCTTTGCTACAGCATGGCTGTCCTCCGCCTTTGCACACAGCAACATCAGCAACATTAGTACACACACACATACGCAAACAAATACATGATGGTCCTTATCATGTCATGTCATAAAAACCTGCCGTACGCACCTTCGCAAGCAGACTCTTGACCTCTGCCAGCTCAGAGGTCAGAGAAGCATTCTGGCTGAGAGCTGTGGTGAGGGCGGCTTCACTCTGGTGCAGCTTCCCTTCCAAACTTCCAGCCCGGGATATGGCTGCCGCCAGATCCACATCCTTCTTTTTGGCACTAGAACACACAGACACAAGACAGGAAAGACAATTATTGTCTCTGTTCACAATTAATCTATATCTTGGCAATTGTTCCCGACTCAAATTACCTGCGGGTTGCTTCCTCCAAATCTGCCTGAGCTTTGCCCAGGTCGATCTGCAGCCTGGCTCGCTCTCTGGCGGTTTCATCCAGAACCCGACGAGCATCTGCCAGCTCTGCCTCATACAGAGACTTCAAGCCGGTCACCTGAAGGAAAGGAACACAAAAAAACATGACTGGATGGCTCGGCCACCTTAAAAAACAAAAACAAAAAAAATTGGAATGTGAAAAAACCTTGATGTGACAATCATCAGGCATTTAATGTGACATGAAGACAACGCTAAACCATGTACTTCGTTTTCTGTTACTTTGGCATCTGGCAGTGGAAAATCTCACAAAGACCTTAGGATCCTCTGCATGGGAGTGTACAGTATTTCAAGAAAGAGGCCCATCTGAGAAGCTTGGATGCTGTCTATTGGGGCTGCTCCATCATGTACAAAATCCTAATCACGATTTATGCTCAATATTGAAGATGCAATGTTACTAACATAATTGTCAATATCACTCTCAACACAATCTCTCGATTGCATAGGAAAGATTCCGCAATTTTTTTAACTTGCAGCGACAAATGTTTGACAGCAAAAACACCTTAAATTGTGAAGTTTTCCTGTAACACCAAATTCATGTAAAACATCTAACTGTGCACAAATGTTTAAAATGTGCAGATTTAATTACTATTTCAATATTTTACAAAAATCACATTTTTTGATAATTTTGCTCTTCTTTTTTTTTTATGACAGTACTTTGGAGGAGGTGCAGCCCTACTCTGCCTGTAGCAACATGTAAACACCCAAACAAGACCAACTTCCAGCTGCATGACCATTTTGTCAATGGAGGACTGTGCCGCCTCTACAGTCAGCTTCCCTGA
>CAESWR010000003.1:192225-202248 GCA_903171835.1 Mullus surmuletus | reverse complement strand
CAGTCTGAAAGCTTTGTCCAGCCAGAGTTGGTCAGACCTGCCATGCAGCACCATCTAGCGTGTTGTCTGGCCTGCTCGTGTGTGACTGATGCAGCAACATCACAAATGTAGGACAGGTCATGTCATGTGGGTGGGCTGCTCTGTTCTCCTGTTGATGAAGTATTTTTATATGCCCCCCCCCTGCAGGCATGGCTATCCGCTACCCCATGGCCGTCGGCCTTAACAAAGGCCACCAAGTCACCAAGAACGTAACGGCTCCCAAGCACAGCCGCCGCCGCGGGGTGAGTGTCTCTGATGGAAGGATGTCTGAGCTGTGGTTTAGAACTCAGCATGGTATTACTGCAGGCCCACTACACTCATGACACGTGAAGACTTCAGTTTCTGCAAACTAATGTAAACAAAGGACGCACTCGACATGATCCAGAAGTTTAATTTAGGATTTCTTAATAGTTTATTGCAGCCAGTCTCCAGAGGACATTCAAAGAAAACAGTGGATTACTTTAACAATTTGATGCAATGACACACACATCGTGCTGCTTGAAATGTTCAGTGAGGATGTTATCAAAGCTGAAATGTTCTTCATTGCCCTTGTTGCAGCAAGGTGTTCTTGATTTATACTAAGCAGCTCATCCAATTGACAGAATCATGCACATCTGACAAATTACTCAATTGTGAAAACGAGCAGAGTTCTATCCAACTATTTGGATACAGACATTTGTAAGAACTAAGAATTTCTTACCATGTCAATATAATAACAAAAGTATTTGAATTGCACTTGTCTAATATTGAAAATGAAGTGACATTCATTTCATCCTCCTTTTGTAGCGTCTGACCAAACACAGCAAGTTTGTCCGAGACACGATTCGTGAGGTGAGTGGTTTTGCTCCCTACGAGAGACGAGCCATGGAACTGCTCAAAGTGTCCAAGGACAAGAGAGCCCTCAAGTTCATCAAGAAGAGGGTGAGTACCTGAACGTAACTGTACATGTTGCTGTGACACTTCAAACATTGTCATTCATAGGGGACACGTTTTGTGTTTTGATGTAATCTAACAGTTCAAGGTGCTGAACAGAGTCCCATGTTTTCTTCCCCAGATTGGAACTCACATTCGCGCCAAGAGAAAGAGAGAGGAGCTCAGCAACGTGCTGGCTGCCATGAGAAAGGCTGCCGCCAAGAAGGACTAATCTGTCACTTATTAATAAAAGTTTAATTACAAATCCAAACTGGTTCTGTCCTTGCTTTGGTCTGGTTGTTTGATTTGTCTGCAGTGATCAGCTCCAAGTTTAAAATTGTGACAGTTAAGCTTTAATGTTTGTTCTGTAGATGTTGAATTTGAAAATTTGAAAGATGTTGAAAAAGGCTCGACCACAGGCCGTCGGTGTTATTGCACACAACAGTGAAACAGTTCAGCAAATTTAAAGTGGCTGATGGCCAGTTCATGCTGCTTCACAGAATTACTTGTCAAGCACAAATGTTCTTGTTTTGTAGTAATAAATGATGTATCTAAACCCAGATGGTCTCACATCCCTTTTTGGTTTTCTTTGAGAAAAGCAGGTTGTGGTTCAATCCAACAAGTTAATCTACACTGCTTCTTAATTTATTGGTTTTCCTGGCCAGACAACTGTTGCAACGATGCACAGGACGGAGCAGGACTGCATGTGTTTTCCTGTGGAGGGTCGTTGTACGTCATCTAAAAAGAAAAGGGATGGCACTTTATGGGATGGACCCTGTGATGAGAACCAATTCACTGCTCCATCTGAGAGCTGAACTCTCTTGTGGCTGAAGCGAGAGAGCCATAGATACGGTGCTGTCCGTCCTGAAGTCACCCAGCTGACTAATGTTCAGTCTACTGACAGAAGGTGTGCTATGGAACTCACATTTTCTTATTTCCAGAAGTTCATTACTACCACAGAGGTGCGCCATCATGTCAGCCACTTGGTGAAGTTCTAATGGTTTATTAGCAAATTTGTTTCCATTTAGCACAAGTCAGTTACTTAGTTACTGCAAAGATATAGATAGCATCAACAGCAGTACAACTTGTATATACCTAAATGATTAATAAATGTATCAGTGTAACATTTCTATGTCCTAGTATCTATTTTTGACAAGTATACATTATCCAAAATGTTTGAACCTGCAGGTCTGGATGTTTAGCAAATTAATTAACTAACAACACATCTGCATTTATTTTGTTCAGGGCGGCCAACGTCAACATGCTTTGACCCTCAAACCACTGAGATGATCAATTTGATGATATCAGTATTTGATCGGTTTCATTTGCTGGATGGATGATGGACTGTTGAAGCTAGTAGTAACGCTATTATGCTGTTTGTGTCTTTAATGATATAAATAACTGTGTCATTACAGAATGGGAATAAAGACTTGAGTGTTTCATCCGTAAGATGATTTCTCTGTGTTAGCTGCCCTTAAACGTAGTATTGACTGCAATTCTCGTAGTTGTTAGTGTTAAGTACAGAGTCCAGCAAATTTCCACCAGAGGACGTTACTGCGTGTGTGCAGTTAATGTGTCCTTCTAGACACAATTTCATCGCCTAAAGACAGAGTTTGAGCCAATAAGATATTACCGGATACTTTGTGGCCATCAGTCTCTGATGACATGAGTCTGACAAAAATGCTTAACTTGTATGAGATGAAGATACTTGCAAATGCCACAATAAGACGTGTTTACACTGAGCTTGTTGGACCTCTTTGGAGCTGTAAGTCACACATGCACACTTACTTACCTGTTGTGTTTTGATGATGCAGAAAATCCTACCAGCGCATTGGCCTCCTCAACACACCGCAGCAGGATCAGCAGAGAGCGCCCACGCTGATGTCAGAGTGGAGTGAGAGTGGAGTGAGAGTGGGTGCTGCTGCTGCTGCTGCTGGTGGTGGTGGTGCGATGAGTGTGGATGAGGGCTCGGGTGTGTTCAACTCCTCATAACTTCTAACTGTTTGTATTCCTGCTGCTTGTAAAACCCAGCTTCACTGTGTTTGCTGCTCAGCGTAAGACTAGTGAATAAATAGATTCAAATAAAAATCAGTAATTAGTGATGTAAGTGATGTTATGTGTGAGTAAGTCCCTCATACACTTGTATTGAGCTTTTTAAATATATATATATAATATAATATATATAAAATTATACAAATATTTTGTGTGTTTTTGGGAAATGAGACGGAGATGAGCTGAGCACGCCGGTGTGGTCCCAAACACCCTTCAAGGTGCGCATGTGTGTGGCGTTGCCCCTGGTGACGCGTCTCCATAGCGTGTGGCCCCGCCCCCTCTCCGCTCCGGCGGCCTTTGATTGGCTGAGAGCGCTGAGCTCCTGCCTTTGACTGGCTCCGCCCGCCGCCCGTCAGTTAGCGGGATATATTTAGCTGATTGCATTATCGGATCAGGTTTAACCTGCGGAGCGACTACACACCGTTAAAGTGCGCACACTTTGCGCTGTTTTCCAGGCAAACCCGAGCTAGCATTCGGCTAAGTGGCGGAGCTAACGTAAACAGCCACGCAGTGTCACGGAGGATCCGGGTTCTTTCCCTGAAGGAGCGAAAACCGCCGATTCCCGAGATGTCTTCAGACGAAGACAGGGCCAAGGAGATTCTCAGGGGCTTCAAACTGTATCCTTTGGGCGGTGGTCTGTGAGGAGGAGGAGAGGAGGAGAGGAGGAGGAGGAGAGGAGGAGAGGAGAGGAGGAGGTCTGTGAGCGAGCGCTCCGTCAGCACAGACCGTTATCTAGCGTTAGCATCTGACCTGGGGTCAGCTAGCTGCTCCGCTAAACGACGCGGGACCTTCAGAGCTGCTGGTCCCGGGGCTTTGGGGGCTTTGGGTGCTTTGAGGGTGAGGACGGAGATGTTTGTGTGTGTGTGTGTGTGTGGAGGAGCGGAGGGTCGCGGCGAGACACCGGCTGAGGAGCCGCTAAGCTAACACCTCCCACAGCACCTCCATCATCTCCACAAACACCTTAACTAGCTGTGAACTTTGACCTCAAATCTCACCGCGGAAACGTGAGGAGCCTAAATCTTGGTCTGTGTCTGTGCATGACGGAGCTCCAGCTGTCAGAACCTTCTCATCAAACCTGACCGGAGTAACTCATAGTGTCCCAAAGAACTTGTGATGTTCGTGATGTTCGTGATGTTTGTGATGTTCGTGATGTTTGTGATGTTCGTGATGTGCTCGGTCATCACTCGCAGCGTTGAGAGAATAACGTTTCACAAGACTCATGAGGAGCTGAAGTCCTGAGGAGGATGTCGGGCCACAGCGGAGCATCTCCTCCGGCTGTAGATGCTGCACACACACACTCACACACACACACACACACACACACTCACACACACACAGGCACGAGGAGCCCTAGGTTTAGGGTCGGTTGAGGGTTTAGTATAAATTTGCAGTAGTTTTGTTGTTATCACATGGACATTTTCAGTACCATTGTTTTAGGATGTGCGTCCTGAAGTGGAGTTGCCTTCATTGGGACGCGTGCAGAAAAAGTTGTGGTGAAAATCCTGTGAGGAGGCTGTGACGTGCAGCTGTTGCCGGCAGCAGGTTTTCGCCTGTGTGCTTATTTTGTAGTTGCGTTTGAGGAACACCTCCGACCGAGGCAACCCACGATGATCGTATTGGATTTGGAAACGTTGGATTTTTAATTTCTGTTCAATTAGTCGGTAAGAGCACACGTGGAGAAGTGACGGTGTGTTATGTGATGTTTTAAACAATATTCTGCGTCGGGTGGGATGATAGAAATGTGTGCTCTCAGTTAATAACTCCTGCTCTTCTCACTCTTTTATCGTTTCCTTTTTTTTAAAAAACCCCAACAACAAAAAGAGGCAAAAACACAGATGTGAGACTGACAGTGGAGACCATGAGCCGTGCAGAGCTCAAACTGCAAGGCATCAGAATTTGCCATCCAGAAAACACTTTGATGTGGAAAACAAATCTAGTTGAAGATGGATATTGTATACCATCAGATTTGGCCTCTGACGGTGTGCGTGTGTTTGTGCGTGCGTGCAGGTCTCGGGTTCAGCACCCTGGACAGCGGTTATGACACACAAAAGCCAGTATGATGATGGTCAGATTGTGTGTGTGTGTGTGCGCTCCTCCGGGGCGGCCTCCTGATTGCGTCCGCATCTAGTTTGGAGTATATCCGGCCCGTTAAGCTGATCCACCTGTGCTGATCAGCAGAGCAGGAGGATGATACAGATTGTTGCCCGATCTACTGATCTCCTTCAACCTTCATCACTAGCTAGGGTTTTATTTTTCACTAGAGAGCTTTTTGAGTCTGCCACAAAGACACACACACACACACATACATACATACACACACACACACACACACACAGGCCTCCTGGAGGAAATCAGTTTGAGGCTGACTTTTTGATAGGAGGTTCATTCATTCTTGGCGGTCCATTAACATAAGCATTTAGTTGTGTGTTGTACATGATTAATTACTCTATTCTATTATTGCTCTAAATCAGCAGGAAGCGGTGTGAGCTGTGTATGTCTGACCGAGTGATATTATGCCATGTCGGGTTACGTTGTTGCGCTCAGTCGTCAACGGAAGCCGCGTTGGCGTCGGAAACCCATTGGAAGATGTGTTGAGTGAGGACCAGCAGGTTTTTGTGACATTGGACGCCATCATTGGATCCTTTCCCACCCAAAAGCTCTTGCAAAGGGAATGTGTTCAGTTTTAATTAGCATGAACCCAATAAAGTGGTGGCCTCACAAAGCAGCTGTTGAAGCATTGGGGTCATAGTCTGTCCTCCTGAGTGCTGCCTAGTGTGACTCTGTGTGTGTGTGTGTGTGTGCGTGTGTGTGTGTGTGGTAACACCAGTAATTCCCTCCCAAATAAGCTGCATAAGCAGACGGCAGGTTCTGCGTTTCTTCCCCACACGCAAAATCTTGGCAGTATGAAGTCTGCTAAGAATGGAAACAGGCTTATTTAACCATATAGAAAACTTTGCCATTTGAGTGTCTGTGTGTTTCCTGAGTAAGGCCGGGGCTTGCGCTGCGGCGTGGTAATGCTTAAATCCGTGATTTAGTGGAGCGGGGATTTACGGCCTTCTGTCCATGCAGCTTCAATGAAGCAACACGGAGACCAAACAATTATTCTGACATNNCCCCCCAACCACCACCTTTGCCACTGCCTCAAATTAGTTTTACTCAAAACAGTTTTAAGTGTCCAGCGGTGTGTTACTTAGTGTCTGCAGCAGGCTGTGGCTGTGTGATACTTATTTTTATGAGTTGTAAAGTTAAAATTGGTGTGTTAAAAGAGCTAAAAGATTTTCTGTGATCAGTGAGTCATCGTTAATAATTGTCCAATCAGTGAGTAATTGTGATTTTGCCATAAAGGTCTGACAGCAACAATAGGAGGGCTCAGTGAACTTGTGTGTGTATGGTGGTGGTGGGGAGGGGGGGTTTGGCTTCATATCGAGCGAGCATCTCTGACAACTGGTGTTGGGCTGAAGTCGTCGCTGTCTTGAAACAAACACGTTTCACTGCAAAATATCAGTCACCAAACTTGTCTTGTTTTTCACCCGATATTCAGTAGCCTGCTCAAGAGCACTGCGGCAGATGGCTCTGCCCACCCTGAGCAGCGGCTCTAAAGTTTCTCCTGTTAAGGGGAGTTTTCCTCGCCGAGTTCTTTCTCTTCCGGGATTTGTTGGGTCTCTGTTTATGTACAAACATTGCAGGGGGCGTGGCCTAAACCTGCTCCATGCTACGGTGTGTGATGATTTGTCAAAATCAGATCAATTGAACTGAGATGTGGAACGTTCACAGATTCACAGAGATTGTACCTTCCACCCACCAGCTTGATACTTTGCCACCTCCACATTGATGAGGAAGCGTTTCATTACTCTTGAAACGGAGGAGATAAAATCAGGATGCAGTCTGGGAAGTGTAGGCTGCTGAAACTGCGCTGCGTTACTCTCTGTCAGTCTCGGTCAGAGGACCAGATTGGTCGGAGTGTTTGCAATCAGCATTTTTCGCCTTCCTCTGTCTGCTCGAAAACATTTGCAGACCAACTGGACACATTTCATGTTCTTGTGGCAAAACACAGGAAATGTGTGCAGAGGATGGAAACTAGTGTGACGCGTTTCCTCAGCTTGACAATTTTGTTGCTCAGACCTGCTTAAAAATCCCTGGGCATCATTTTCATTGGAAGTGGGGCGATGCACGGCGGACGCTGCTGCTGCTGCCAACACACAAACACGACTCACTAAGATGTTAGTCAGTCAAAGCAGATGCAACTGCCTGGAGGGAGAACTGGAAAGAATTGATAAGGATCTTTTTGCAAAAACAGGTTTGTCTGTTTTTGTTTTTGTTTTTTAACCGTAGTGTAGCGTGAATCTGCAAGCATTAGCGAGGAGGAGCACAATAATCTGATCACGTGATCGGTTTTCTTTGAATCGGTTGTTGGAGTGTTTGTGTGTCGAGTCAAGGTTAAGGTTGCAAATACGGAGCCATTAAACATCTTTAAAAATAAATGCAGACTAAACAGTGACAGCAGCAGTTCACTGGGGGCTCATTAACTCCTGTGTGTGTGTGTGTGTGTGGGGGGGGGGGTTGGTGTGTCTGTGTGTGTCTGTGTGTGTCTGTGTGTGTCTGTGTGTGTCTGTGTGTGTCCATTCTGATTTGTTCAGGAACCCTGGTGGTTTACACATGCACGCACGCACAACTTGCAGCAGGCCCGAGGGAGGCGATGGCACAACCTTGACTCTGTCAAATCAATCGTTGCACACGTTTTAAAGGGGAAGGATCGGATGTGATGACGAGCGGCTCTCTGCTTTTTCTCCTTTAAATTGGAACGAGTTTGTACTTTTTTTATTGTCGGTGGCGTCCCACTAAAACTTAGCTTTGAGCCGTTTTCCACCGCTTGTTGCCCGTGGCGACTCGGCTAGGAAACGTTGCAATATGTTCTGGATTATTCTGGAAGGTGTGGAGGATGAAGAGTTTGATGAAGGAGATTGGATTTAGTTAGACTTGAGAGGATTAAAAAAACCATTCAAGTCAGCAGAGTTTACGAGAAAGGAGGAGGAGACGGAGAGGGTGGGGGGATGGGGGGGCACCACTGGGATTGGGAGCAGACCAGTCAGGCTCCATTTATAACGCATATGTCCCACAGTACACATATTTTTATGGTGTTTGAACGCATAAAACTGCAAAATTGAACTTTTTTTTTTCATTAAGGAATATAATGATCCGTTATGTCAGATTTCATGATATATACTGTACACCTTTAAGATGATCTGTTATATTCATTCCATATCAAACCAGCTGTTAGATGGTGAACTTTATAGTTTATACTGGAGGTTGTCATGCACACCAGTTTTAGCTTCCAACATACTACACAAAACGGTCGTGGAATCTTGAGGGGGAAAAAAATCATTGTATATTTGAAGATGCTTGTGCGTGCGCACACACGCACACACACACACACACACACCTGACAGCATCTCAACACCCTGTGTGGTGGGAACAGTGGCATCCTGAGGGGAGGTGAAGAGCCTCACAGATGGCGCAGAGTCCCATGTGTGTGTGTGTGTGTGACACTAAGTAGTGTCTGTGTGTGACAGTACGCTGAGTGGAGAATCTTCAAGAACACATCACGGCGCCACGGGCTGACACTTCTCCGCTGGTGTCCACAGCCTGAGTGCCATGGAGTCAGATTGTCTGGCTCCAGGCATCGGCCGTCACGTTGTCTTGCCAGATGAGAACAAAGCATCAAAGTAATTCTACCTGACCATGTTCATCGGCGAGCTCATATATTGAACTTTGATTACATTTCCCTTTCATTGTCATTTCACTGTTCAAGAAATCATGTATTATCAACTATTACATGGCAGCTCGATTGATGATGAGATGGTATTTTCCATCCTTGCCAGAGCTTTGTGTCCTCGGTGGACGGTGACAGATGGTCCAACGCCGCTTTTGTAGAATGATTGTGAGCTGTGACACAACCGCAGCATCAGCGTCCGGCGTCTTCTGGCCGCCAGTCTGTGATTGACGCCTGCATTGTGTTTGCCGTGTTTGTGGAGGTCAGGAACAGCTGACCCAGTGACAGACTGCTGGGACAGCTCACACACAGACACACAGACACAAGTACACACACACACACACACACACGTAGGCACGAACGCACTCATACATACATACACGTACGTGCACACGCACATGTATGCACGCACGCACACAAGCACACACACCAGCCGCCTTCCTTTCATCATTAATTGTCTAAGTTCAAAGCAGCCGTATCTTACTTTATTTGTCCGGCGCCAGGAACAGTTACTCGTTACTGGAAATGTGATTATTGTCGCACCGAATAAATAAAAGTGAGAGGATTGAAATATCAGACACTTCCTCAGCAGCTGGCGATCTCTGCGGATTGATCCAGGAAGTAGAATTGTCAGTGCCAGCGGTTTCCAGCTGCTCTGTAACTCCATATTTAGTCCGTGACGCCTCTTTTCAGGACTTGACTTGCAGCTTCCAGTCACCAGTGCTGGTTTCAGCAGGTCGAGGACATGTGTGGTCCTCAGCCAGTTTGGCAGACCAGTTTGGATATTTTGGTCCCATAAACGTCACCTTGACTCCTCTCACTAGAAACTGGATGAATCTTCGAGATGCAGAGACGGGCAAAGTGCTGTGGCAGGGAACTGAGGACCTTTCTGTGCCAGGAGTAGAACATGAGGGTATGTCCACACACACAAAGACGGAGCGCTGAAATCTCACATTTTCTTCTCTCTCATCGTCTGGTTCCACATCTCAGGTGCGAGCCAACCTCTCTGTGTCACCTCTGGTTTACTCTGTTTTCCCACCAGTTAACTGTCATGTTCTGCAAAAGCCTCCAGGCCTCTGGTTAATGGGGATTCACTGATTTAACAGCAGTACAAGAAAAAAATCCAAGAGGGAAGTAGCTGCATAACAGTAAATGCCTCAGCGGTGTCAATCACTTCATGCAGATTTAACTTTGATTTAACTTCGATTTAACGTGTCTAGTCTCATGTTTGTTATTTCCTGACTTGAACC
>CAESWR010000003.1:150867-165613 GCA_903171835.1 Mullus surmuletus | reverse complement strand
CTCTATAAATATAATATTGAAATATTATCCAAAGACACGCGTCCAAACACCGGTGTCCTGCACCTCCTAAGTGAGACACACGGGAACAGGAGACTGGGCTCAGCCTGCGGCGCCGTGCTGCTCTGAAATTCTGTGATTGTCCGTCAGGTGATGAAGATGACGATGAGGAGGACGACCTTGATGCGCCCACCGGGAAGAGGACGGCTGAGGACGACGAAGATGACGACGAGGTGAGTTTGAGTCGCACACACACACACACGCACACACACACACAGACATGCATGCTGCCAGTGACCAGATCACCACGCTGTAAAACTTTGGCGCGAGAAACCCCTGGTGTGACCGGTGGAGCGGCAGCCCGAGAGGAGGGCGGTTCAAGTTGCAATGTGCAGCAGTGGCCACTGGGGGGTGCATCGAGCTTCCTCACTGACACACTGAGAGCTGCATCTATGTGAAGCAATGACAGTGATGAGTGTTTTCATCTGAGTTTCAGTTTGAGTGAACTTTAAAAGGAGATTAATTATAAAGCTGCCAAAACAGAAGGAGAAAAATGAAACTAACAATTGCATTTTTCTCTACTTTTTCCCCCCTATTCTTTTCTTTCCCGAGTAATGAATCGAAATCAGATATAGTCATTGTAACTCACACCGTAGTGAGAGTCAGAGCTCAGTGATGTCACTCAGTTTTCAGAAACTGTGTGGGAAATAGTTCCAAAGTAATTATGGTGGTGGTCAGTGAGGAGGAATCCACAACCAGATGTTTAGAAAATTCCATTCAACAGCTGTTCAACTTTGACACTTTTCTACACTTTTTTCATTACATTCACAGGTTTAACAGCCTGTAACTAATCGATCATCAATCAATTGTGGAACATTTCTGCAGCAACTGATGTTATTTTAGAGTGTTTGTTTAGGAGTGTGTTCATCTCTTCTCAGGACGAAGTGGAAACCAAGAAACAGAAGACAGATAAGTAGTCTGCAGCGCCCCCCTCTGTCCGGAGGATGTTACCATCAAGAGACAGCCAGTTTTCTAGCAAACCTTCAACACCTCAGTCCTCCCTTCTAAACAAGAATACTTTTAAAAAGAGAATTTGTTTGTATTTTTATTTACATTTTATATTTTTGTATATATTGTAAGGAGGTCGGCCATTTTGCAACCGTGATCTTTCTGGGTATCAAGTGGTGCTTTGAGGACATTTCGATCCAGAGTCGTCACCATCAGCTGTCCGTAATCTGTAGGGAACAACAGGAAGCATCCAGATTTTCATTCCATCCACACACACGCACGCACACACACACACCTCCAAGACACCGCAGCACAACACACACACACACACACCCTGGCTCGCATTAACAACATAGGCTTCTAGGGTCGTTAGGAAGGAGGTGTGTGTTAAAGCCGTAGGCGCGCGGGAGTGCGACACACACACACACTCGGCTCTCTGACGAGCACCGGGTGTGTTTGTGTGTTAAAGGTAGTTTGTATGAGATTACAAGGCTGTAGTTTCTGCTGTCTGTCCGTCCATCCATCTGTCATGGCCTAGTTTGAATGTTCTTACGTCTGTGCTCTTTTTGTCGAACAATAAACAGTCATTTGATTTTGTTTGTCTGTAACTGTGTTCTACCTGTTTATAGGTTATCTACCAACAGTAAAAAAACAACAAAAAAACACAAAAAAAAACCAGAAAGGAGGAGAATCTATTGTCAGTGATGTGTGATTTTGTCCACAGGGGGAGGAGATGTGCTGCGACAGTTAGAGCTACAACTAATGAATGTTTCATTGTTGATTTATTTTCTTGACTAATTGCTGAGTTTGTTCTATAAAGTGTCTGAAAAAAAAGTAGATTCTCCAAAAGCCCGGGGTGACATTCCCAAATGTCAAAGATATCCAATTGACTGTCTAGTAGAGTGAAAAGAAACCAGAAAATATTGACATTTAATTAGAATTTTTTTGTCTGAATCATCCAAACTATTCAAGGAAGTTGCGGCTGAATATGAATAGTTGATCACTGTTTGATTGATCGCCAAAGCTCCGCTGGCAGTTGATTTCTGTGTTGGTGCCGTCGGGAGATGATGCGGATAGAGGAGAATGTAGTGCTCATGGATTAAAGCTGGTGTGTGTCATGTTTTTTCTAGATGATAACTTGTTTAATATGCCATATGATGGAGGAATGTAAAACAAAGTGTCATGCTTTCCCTTTTTGAGACTGTGTTGGGTTTCACCTGTCGTGGACGACAGTTTCATTAAAGTTTGTTCAAAACACAGCCGGCACGCTATGCATTTTCAACCATCTCAAGATCGCTTCAACTTCTGCGCGGCGCACCGGGCCGACCTAAGGGACGCCTCCACCACAGCTTTTCCTAATAATAATAATAATAATGATCAGGGTTGGATGATCACGATTATCTATTAATCACTCCAAACTATAAATGTGTTAAATCACATGACCACTCCTGATAGGTCCTTACGTTTCTTTCTAGTAAATAATAAACATCCCTTTTGGGTGAAACATCTGTCATACGATCCATAATAATGAATTAAAAAAAGAAAATAATGTTAAAGATTGCACAACCTCCACCTGGACTTGGGAGGCTCCTTCTGTTGACTCTCTTGCACTGATCTGCCATCTGTGGTTTATTCGCCTGAAATCCCTCAATGCATTTTCATTAGATTAAGATAAAAAGGCTAAACTGAACAAGGTGTTAAAAAAACATCCATAGACTGGTCACACTGGAGTGGAGAAAACAGCCGCCCACTGGTGGAGGTAAGAAATGAGTGCACTGATATTTTCTCCACTGTGACCTCAATACCTGGATTTATCCGAGCTCACTGTGCCCTTAAAATAGCAGGAGAAAAAAAGATGGCAACATGTATTAGGGGCGTCCCGATACAACCTTTTCACTTCCGATACAATACCGATATTGCAGCCTTGAGTATTATCTGATACCAATGTCAAACCGATACAATATCAGTACGAATCGTTAGAAAAGGCTTGATGCAGTGATATTACTCAAACAGAAAACAATATTATTAACCAATTTAACCTTAAACAAAAGAATATTCTGCTATTGAATAAAATAAATAAAAGATAAATTAGAGGACCCTGAAAAATAACCTCAATAATAATGAAAAAAAATTAAATATTTTTCTAGTGCAAAATAACCTTTAGTTTATCTTAAACGTCAGCATATTCTACAATTGAATAGAATAAATGAGTATTATGAATTATAAGTGCTGGAGCGGAGTCTGGAATGGACTGCTTGTATCGGAGTGCTTATATCAGAGATTTGAGATGCAGGCCGATTTAATCCGATACTCGTTTTTGTTGCTGATATTGGGCCAATATCCAATATAAGTATCAGATGGGGACACCCCTAACATTTATCTAATTCTGGCAGAAACCCTGGCAGACTTGACATCTAAAGTAGCATTTGGCTTCATGATTAGCAAAGAGGAGTGAGAAGCATATCAGCTCAGGTTCTGCTTAAAGAACAAACTCTGAGGGCGGACGAGCGACTCAGGCCGAGCGAGGCTGCCGGTGCGGAGCGGCGAGTCCACACTCCAGCTATCGACTGATTCAAGCTGAAGAGAGGCGGCGAGAGGAGGTCAACAAACCACCAGTCACGTCACCGGTGGAGGGACAAAGACTACAGGCAGCATGTTGGAGCTTTGAAAGAGTGAACACTAAAGGTCGGGTTGCCAGAAGTCTGAGCCGGTTCACAGAAGCACGTCAGTAACTTTACACTCTGCGAAGCACTGCTCTGATGCAACTTTATTGAAATCAGAGTCTTTGTCATTACACACGAAAGCAGAAGTTTGACTGATTGTGCAACATTCGCACATTCAACACTACAGCTGCAATTTTGACTCACAGGTAGAGTTTCAGCCACTTCAGAGGAAGACTTGAAAGGTCAAAGGTTGATAAATGTGAACTGTGAAATGGATTTTAAAAATGTGGAACTTCAACCCTGCGAGAAAGAAGGGCAGGTTGTCGTGGAGCTGTCGGGGTGGAGGTCAAAGGTCACGTGGGGATGCGGCTGCGGAGGTACTCCAGCACGGCGTCGGTTCCTCTGGCCACGATGGCGGCTCGTGGGTTGCGGAACGGGTTCCCCTCCAGGCTGAGACACCTGACACAGTCAAAGTCAGATATCACAGGTCACAGGTCACAGGTAGTCTTATCAAAACCAGCTATTTCAATGAACCCTTGCAAAATCAAATAGGTTCTTTCACCTGGATCAAACTCAGCTGTTCAAATAACAATTTAAACATAACAAATTCTTCATAACAAAAATCAAATGATTTCTTCTCCTTTATGACAAATTATACAGGGCTAGAATTGATATGTCTTGTTCCATATCTCGCATAAAAAAATATTGATATTTTTTATACAACATATCGCTGAGCCCAGGGCTCCAGACTACCGCTGTCCCCGCCGGGGACATAAATATATGTATATGGGACGATAATTAATAACCCCCGGAATGATTGTTTTTTTTGCACTGAAAATGCACATATCACAGTCACTACCATTGACTGTATAAAACACCATACACGCACGCACTCCTCTCCACCTCAGGTGCTCAGACCTGATCTCACACACACTCTCACACAAACACACACACACACAAACAGGCGCGCACACACACTTTTCTTTGGGACGGCACATTCAGTTTTGGGACGATTTCGGGACGTTGGTCAAAAAGTCTGGAGCCCTGGCTGAGCCCTCGTCTGTGTGTGTTATTAGTGCTTCATATCGTGCTCATGTGTCAGATTTACGGTGAAGAAGGTGGTGGTTATTATAGGATGCTGCCTACCTGAGGCTGGTGCACAGGCCCAGCTCAGGCTGGATGTTCAGCATGTCATTGTTGGACAAGTCCAACGTGGACAGATGGTCCAACTTCACAAGGCGCGCAGGATCCACCCCCCCCACCTGGTTGTTACCGAGCAATATCGTCTCCAAGGCAACCATTTGATACAGGACCTCAGGGAAAGACTTGAACCTGCGGACAGAACAAAACCAAACTCCCGTCAGTCTCCTGTTTGACGTCTGTGCTCGGCTCGTGTTTCCTCCTCTGTCGGGTGATGCACAGCCAGATCCATCAGTGGTGAAGATGCTGGCCAGTACTCCCAGTACTCCCAGTACTCCCAGCACTCCCAGCACTCCCAGTGTGTGCCCTTGCCTGAGTGTGTTCATAGCTCTCAGTTAGCCTCAGACAGTCAAACACCCGGCTGTGATCCGCACGCCACTTTGGCCTGATCACCTCTTCTTTGTCTTTGTGGGTCGGAGCTGAACAGGTCCTGGGTTACCTGTTGTAGTTGAGGATGACGGAGCGCAGCTTGGTCAGGTTTTTCATTTCGGATGGTAAATCATTCAGCTGGTTATTCCTGCAGGAAAAAACAACCAAGACAACCCACAAAAAAGCAAAGTTAAGCCTTTACGCAGGGATTGTGTGCGAGATGCTGCTCCTGCGGTGGCCGTGGCTTCTCACACTCCTCACTTCTGCTGCTTCTAAGTCTGACACTTCTCCGATCAACGCTGATTTTATTCATATTTGCTCACATTCTGTGAACTAACGTGACGATATCAATTTTAGCTCCACATGTTTTATTGAGACTCTGCGTGATTCACAGCTCAACCATAATAAATTCATTTATAGCTCGCTGGCTCTCTGCTGTTCATCTTCTGTCTCCGACATATTTCCTCTCATTTCTGACACCCCAGTTGAAGCTGGATATGAAAACTCGGCCAGTAGAAGGCGACAGATTTATTGGGAATTTTCCTGGAGTGGAAATAAATCCCGATGTGCTGAGTTTGTGTGAGTCGCACCTGAGGTCAATGTGTGTGAGCTGGAGTAACTTGCAGATGTCGGTGGAGCAGCAGGTCAGTCTGTTGAAGCCGAGATTGATGTCTGACAGCGAGGCGTGGAGCTCCATCAGTCTGCACACACGACACACACACACACACCACCCTTTAATACTTTTGCATCATCTACACTGAGCCCAAGTGTGTGAGTGTGTGTGTGTGTGTGTGTGAGCACCTGGCAGGTACACAGGTCAGCTGGTTCTTGCTAAAGTTGACTGTGGTGACACCTTGATCCGCAGCAGCATCAAACAAGTCGTCGGGAATAGACTCCGCCTGCTTTTCACTAAGCAGAACACACACAATTACACACACACACACAAACACACACTCACACACACACACACCAACATCCAGCTGTGCAGCTTTAAAGCTCCTCTGAGTGGACCCACTCAACCCATAAGAAAACAAAAACAGAAACCTTTCCAGATATGTCGCACCATCCGGATATAGTGAATTTGATTGGTTGAGAAGTTCATTTTCAATGGGCGTAAATGCAGCTGAAACAGGTGCATCACAAATGTATCTACATTAACATTTTTATATAACATTGCGGTCATTATGGCCTTTAGAAAAATGCATTTGGGGAAGTGGGTAGTGCACTATAGGCCCCTGTGGTGCGGCCTAAGCTTTTGTCCTTAAGGGTTTGTTTTTTTTTCTTTACTTTTATACTGGAAGTAGTTTCGAAACCAGTACTTTTACTCAAGTAAAAAGCTTGAGTTGATAGTTCAACTTCTACAGAAGTCTTTTTAAACCCTAGAATCTATACTTGTACCTGGGCATTAATGTGAATACTTGTGACACCTCTGATTAAAAGAAAACACACATATCTGATAACATTAAAGGAATAGTTCGGATTTTTTGACCTTTCCAACAGCTGAAGGAAGAAGGAGGCGGAAGGAGACCGCTGTGATGTGAGAGAAGACACCTGAAACGGGGCCAGAACTCCACTCAAGGGACACAGTGAGGGATAAGTCACTGCTGATGAACAACACTGATGGTGAAGATCTCATACAACTTCATCCAAATCCAAACTATCCCTTTAACAAACACGGGTATGCAAGAGCTCTACGGGATCCTGAATGTGCTGCACTGATTTAGTGCCAATCATCTGCTAAATGTGATGTTACAGTTTGAATCCATGGGTCAAACAGTTTGCACACATCGTCACTCACCAGAATTCCAATGATTTGAGAGTTTTGATGTTGTGAAAGTTGACTCTGGTCTGGCTGGGTAACGTCATGGCCGTTGGCACCTCGGCTGCTCCATCAGGCTCCTCTGCAAAACGCACACACACGCTCCTTCAGCACATCTATCACAGACGGGACTTCAGTTTGAAATCAGTTTTAGATGTAAAGTCTAAGTGTTCATTGGCTACTGGGACAGAGGCGGTGCGGCCTGAGTCCAGTGTGGTGAGGAGTGAGGTTCGCACACGTCAGGTGAGGAGTGAGGTTCCTCCTGGACGCGTCACCTTACATCACCAGGCTGACACACAACCATTCTCACACACACACGGGCTCAGAGACAAACGCCACAAACAAGTGTTACATGCAGTCAGCGTGAAAGGTGAACTGTACCTTTAATTCGTCCTCTTAAATATTTCAGGAGCTCGTTGGTTCCTTTCTGTGATGAGGATGACAGAAGAGTGTTCAAATATTAATATGAGTGTTTGTACTACTAAAAAACCACAACAGGATCACTGCTACTTTTGCAGAAACATCAGAAATGCAACATCTGCTGTGTGCAGCGAGTGTTTGTAGCTGGCTGGCACTCAGACGCCATGAAAAATGTATGATTGTGGGAACGGCGATGAGTGAACTGCTCACGGGTGAGTGGCTGCGTTAAAGCAGCGTAACATGAAAGTGATACGTCTGCTCCAAAGCTCACTGAGCTGCACCTCATCCTGCAGTGATTTGGAGTCTGTTTTTTTCAAGTCAAGTTTTTTTTAAGCACCTGCTCTGAAGCTGTACACACAACATGTCAGGCTGCAGCGTCAGATCACAGACATGCCCCCTCGCACATGGAGTCCCGCTGCATTATTATTAATATGTGTCCTGATGAGGAGGTCCCAGACTCAGGCAGCGTTCGACCACGTGAAAGGTGTGAAAATATTTGATGCTTTAAACCACTTCTCAAATTGGTCTTGGACGGACCACCACAAACGTAAATATGTGTCCTGATGAGAGGAGGTCATGTGCTTGTTGAAAACGGCTTGTTCCTCTGCTTGAAAAAAACAGCAGGTTACGTGAAACACAGGACTGAGTGTTTGTGACCAACTGTTGAACACCATCACACACACACACACACACACACACACACACACACACACACACACACACACACACACACACACACACACACACACACACACACACACACACACACACACACACACACACACACACACACACACGTTAGCATCTGGAGAGGAAACAAATGTGTCATCATCAGAATTCTGGGCAACAAGGAGATGCTCTGGCTAGCTTGTCTCCATACGTGTGTCCACAATATTGGACTCTGAGGGTCCAAATGTGTGAACATGACTTATGTGTGTGTGTGTGTGTGTGTGTGTGTGTGTGTGTGTGTGTGTGTGTGTGTGTGTGTGTGAGAGTCACCTACAGTGAGCAGGTCCCTCCTGATCCCGCGCATTGGGTTCCCCTCCAGTAGCAACATCTTCAGATTGGGCAGCAGGCTGAGAGACGCTGGAAGACTGACAAGAGACGGAGCACCGCTCAAACCAAAGTGGCAGAAACAGAACCAATGAAAATGCCTCCAACGCCAACTCCATTAGAGATTAACCACTGATGTACAAAATAGCGTTGGAACAGAAGATAAAAGAACAGAGAGAACAGCCTGCTGAAGCTGTGATCAGTCAGTGATCAAGAAGAATTATTGATGAAGTTCATTGTTGTTATTGACAACACTCATGACAGTGACAGGCTGGCTCTGCCTGATGGCGTGTGAAGCTATGAGGTATCCAGAGGCGACGGTGACTGTGACGACCTACGTGCTGATGTCATTGTTGGTGAGGTCGAGGCGTGTGAGCGTGCTCAGCACGGTGATCTCCTCGGGGAGTGCTTTGATCTTGTTGTCTCGCAGTTCAAGGAGAGAGATCACTGTCAGGCTGGACAGCTGCTCCGCCTCCAAACGCTCGATTTGGTTGTTCCCAACGTACAACTCCTACACGCGCGCACACACACATGCATACACACGCGCACACACACATGCATACACACGCACACACACACGACATAGTCAGATTAGTTCAAAAATATTTCCTTTTACCCACAGTGCTTCTGATGATGCTGCATATGCTTTCATGCATTAAAAAAACGGCTACAGAAAAAAAAAAAAATCAGCAAATCTGGTCACGAATGTAACGCCATCAGCATTATTCACACCACCACTGAGCATCACACATGGGGGAAGCAGCCATGTTGCCATGGTCACCTTGAGAGAGGGGGCGGGGAGCTGTGGGAGGAGGCGGAGCTTATTGTGCCTGAGGTAGAGCTGCTCCAGAGCCAACATCCCTGATAGGCTGAAAGGGACGTCGCTCAGCTGGTTGTTGCTGCAGTCCAACAGCTTCACGTCTGAAAAATCAAGTCAAAACCAAAAACCATGCTTCACCACCTGGCTGAGCTCGGTCCATACGGACAGATGGTGTGTGTGTGTGTGTGTGTGTGTGTGTGTGTGTGTGTGCATGCGCATGTGTGTCTACTTGCCTCTTCACAAATAAAGAGGCAAGTAGAATCATGTGTGACACAAAGGGGGAGTGAGAGTGTGTTCCCAGTTGTGAGTGTGACTGAAGGATTTAGTGTCTTCTCGACAAGATGGCGTTAAGAGTTAAGAGTTAAGAGTTGGACTAACACTAAAGAGTCTTACCAGCAAATAAAACCAGGGCCAGAACAATGTAAACTCTGATAGCATACAAACAATGGGATTGCATCAGGTGTAAAATAGAAAAATAGAGCACAAACACTGAATATCTCTTGACAGGGCATGACAAGTGACCACACACACACACACACACACACGCACTGGGACTGGGACTGATGATCTTACTGGTGAGGTGGGACAGACTGTCGGGCAGGGAGCTCAGTTTGTTGTGACACAGGTACAGCTTCTGCAGGGAGGCGAGGCGTCCCAGGCTGGGGGGTAGACCTGTCAGCTGGTTGTTGGACACGTCCTTCGACCAATCACAACAGAGCAGGGTATGTCATTTTTCTTTTTAAAAATGTCTCTGCTTAAAGATCACACACAACCTTTTCTCAGCATTTAAACGTTGTGTTTGTCGTCATTTTTGTATTGTGAAAGTACATTTTGAAGAATTTTAAGTAAACAAAAATCAATTTCACCCAATGAGCTGCTGTGAGAGGTCGTGACCTGTGCTGCCTGTTACATAACACCTGCTAAAGATCTATCTCAGTGCTGTAGCTGCACCAGGATTCTTCTCATTCAGACATATACAAATCTCATCAGTACTCAGGAAAGGATGTTCTATAAGACGTTTGGCAGGCCGGGATATATGACTGCTCATCTGGGAGAAGGTGAGCTCAGCGACATTCAAATAACCTTAAATAACCTTAAATAGCCTCAAATAGTCTCAGAGAGGGGGCAACACACTAATTTTAGCTAAAACCGCTTTCTGGAACACTCCTGGCACACTAATACATGTGTGTGAGTGTGTGTGCGCGCCTGTTACCAGCTCAGTTAGGTTCCCCAGCTGGTCCAGTTCATCTGGCAAGTTCTCCAGCTGGTTCTGCTGAAGTGTGAGACTCCGGAGGTTCTTTAGAGCGCAAACCTCAGCTGGCAGTGACGTCAGCTGATTATGACTGCAGACATACGCGCGCGCACACACAAACACACACACACACACACACAGTTCACATTTCTGTCACTAGAGGGCACTCATGACTTTTCCAACCAAGTGAGTGGTCAGAGCGATGCTTGTATCTGTGTGTGTTCGTGCATGCATACCTGAGTCTCAGTTGCTGGAGCTCCTGAAGTTCTCCCAATGTGTTGGGTAAACTGCTAATCTGGTTGTCATGGAGCTGCAGAAGCAGATTGAAGATTCTGGTTAAAGCAGCAACAGGCAGCTGATGGTTCTGCTGCTGCCGACACACGTGGAGAATACACAACAAACTGAAACACACCATTTCCACACACACAGGCTCTTCTGGGGTGACCCACCCGGGTTAATTATAACCCTCCCAGGTAGATAAAATCCCAATCTCTTTTCTTTTTTTCCCAAATCTAGCAGTTATATTTATAAAGCTAAAATATTTCTTTTGAGAGGTTATTCATTTTCATAAATTTGAATATTTGATATCATTCTGCTTGACAAGCTAAGTTATCTGTCCGTCATGTCGTGCCACAGAACCACGTGTAGAGGCTCCGCCTGTGACAAACATGAACTGACATCATTCATAGTTCAACAATCCTCTCGCTTTGTTGGTTAAGAAAATAGAAACACGAGGTGAAAAGGCTTCATCTTTATTAAGGCCTGAGCAATGCAAATGGGCTCAGTAGCGCCCCCTACAGGTTGTGACGGGGTGAAAGTCTGTCCTAGCTGCACAAAATGTATACAACCATGCATCTTAATGAGATCTACAAAAAAGTCAGGAGACATGAATGTCTAAAATATACAGGAAACATTTTGTTTGTGATTCGAACATTACATTCTTTGGAACTGCACCGGGAACAGAGGAAAGAAAAGGAGTGTCTCCTCAAAGCCTCTAATCCTTTGATCATCGTGTTTGATGGTCACGCATGCGTGCACGCACGGACGCACACACACAGGTCACAAGAGCAAAGGAGGTCGTGGGGGGGTAGCGGTCGCAAGGGGGGCTCGGGCCTGTTAGTCCCCCGCGGGGTGCAAGTGATCGCATTATAATCAGCATCAACACGCACGGCTACTGGAGAGTCAACACACACTCCAAATGGGACCAGTCTGACCCAATATCGCTGGCCTTCCTGGACCTCAGTTTGAAAACTTCACAACTGTTGCTGCTACGTGTTTGTTTGTGAAGCAAACACAAAATTCAAATACATTTCCTTGAAGTACATTTGAAAACAATCCTACTTTTTATAATACAAGTCCGCAGATATCTGTCGTCGGAACTGAAAGTAGGTGGGCGAGGCGGTTTCTTACTACAGGCTGTTGTCTCTGTGAGGGAGAGACTGTCAGCTGGTAGGGACCCCTCCTCACCTTACATGATGAGAGCAGGTGTGAAGACTGGGATTGTGTGTGTGTGTGTGATGAGCAGACTCTGCTCTCTGACTCACGTCCAGCGTGGTGAGGGCGGGCAGGAGCTGGATGTCGTCAGACAGCTGCGTCAGCTGGTTGGAGGAGAGCAGCAGCTTGGTGAGGTCGGTCTGCTCCCACCAGCGCTCCGTCGCTCCGAAGGACACGTCCCGGTGGGCTTCCTCTGGGGTGTCCAGGTTGATGCGAAACACATCCTGAGGGACTGAGACACGCGTTCGTACCGGTGTTACACAAACGCAGGGAAAAGTCAAGCAACAGTGAAACATCAAACATCATTGTGAGTGTTTGGCTTCTTTCAACAACAATAATTCACTGTAATTACGATCAAACTTCCAGCAGCTGTAACAGTGAAGCAGAGGACACGTTCTTTGTCCTCAGGATGTTCTGAGACAAGTGAGAGCAAACTTCTGGGCATCGAACTTCAGGCGTGAAGCCTGGAATAGAGCTTTCTCTCTCTCTTTGCGTGTGTGTGTGTGTGAGTGAGTGAGTGAGTGAGTGAGTGAGTGAGTGAGTGAGTGAGTGTGTGTGTGTGTGAGTGAGTGAGTGAGTGAGTGTGTGTGTGTGAGTGAGTGAGTGAGTGAGTGTGCGTGTGTGTGTGTGAGTGAGTGAGTGAGTGAGTGAGTGAGTGTGTGTGTGTGAGTGAGTGAGTGAGTGAGTGTGCGTGTGTGTGTGTCTCGATAAGTCTTTGAACACATGCTTCACGCTGACCGGACCCCCGCACCGCCCGCACCGCCCTGTGACCGGTAGGGGGCGCCACTCACCGTCCCGCAGCCCTCGGCCGCACAGGTTGAGCAGCCCGCTGCCCCGCGCCGCCCTCAGCAGCCCGCTCGGTACCGCGGCTCCGCTGCTCTCCGGCCGGAAGCCCGCCAGAGAGTCCACCTTCTCCGGCCTTCTGGAGCGGGACATCCTGCACCTCCTCAGACCCACAGCGGCCCCGATGCTGCCGCTGCTGCTCCGGCCGTCGGGATCCACTCCACGCCCAACTGGCCCCACTTCCGCCCGCCAGAGTCAAAATAATCGTCACTTCCGCTCAGGCTCTTCCTGGTTCCTGGCGTTTTCTGATCCAGATCAAACCGCAGATCCGATCCAGATCAGACCCTGAACTGATGATAATACCACAGATGATCAGAAATGATCAGTTTTAGAACAGAAAGAACAGTTTGGATCGATACTTTCTGAGCTCTCATCAGTGCAGCGTGTGTTGTTGTTTCTGCACATGAGTGGACATTACAAGTGTGTGTGTGTGTGTGTGTGTGTGTGTGTGCACTGCAATACTCTTTTACTTTCTGCCTCATGATGCACATACACTTTAACAATTACTTTATCTGAAATAAAATAGTATTTATAGTATTTATACTGCATTCTAATAGTAATAAAATAGTATAAACAATAAAAACAAAACGTGAAATGAACCAATTCAACAAAACTATACTGAAAAAAAGCCCTGGTTTTCAGTATAGTTTGGTTGTAAAGATAATATGTCCAACTGGGTTTATTATGATCATGATTACGATTATGATTATAATGATTATTATTATGGTGTGTTATGGTGTCTACATGATTACGTCATTTGAGGACAGTTTCAAACCTTTAACTGGTAGCATTTCACAAATGATTAACTAAATAATAATAATGATGTATATGAAAACACTTAAATCTTTGAAAATCACAACGTACTCTCTAGTTATAAATATCTACACTTTCTTAGAACTAAATGAAATTGATGCAAATTCATGGTTTAAGTTACAGTAACTCTTTAGTACATAATAGTTGTCAACAACCTCCAGCGTTTACAGCCCCTCATGCTGCCATAAAACACTCCAAAGTTCCAGTCGAAAGCCTTAACTGGGTGCTAATGAGTAACACAGCAGATAACACACCGTGTGGCAGTGCCACCCCCCCTCTCGACTCCACACTTTGACCACAATTAAAGTCAGGGGTGTATTTGGCTCCACTCAGAGCTGAGGGTTCTTTTGGAGTGTGTTTGTATGTGTGTGTGTGTGTGTCTGTGGAGTCACAGGATGGATGTGTATTTTCTGGCTGTGTGTGTGCTGCTGTGTGCTTCCAGCTGCTCTGCCAACAAAGGTAAAACCGTTTTATTCACATATGCGTTTGTTGAGGTGTAAGATGGTGTGTTCCCGAGGAAGAAACGGTGGCCCTGTCACTCCGATGCCTGAATGAGAAAATACTACAAATAATATCTTACAGCAACAACAATGTTCCTCTTTGAGACTTGGAACAAAAATCGCATATGACTGTTTTGTAATATGTTGACATTTTAATGAAAATTATGCCAATTTTATTGTAAGATTTTACTTGAATAAAAACCTTTATTTCTAATATTTTGACTTTATTAACATTTGTACTATTTTTTTCATCACACCAGTTTTTTTCTCAAACACCTGAAGTTGTACTTTATTATAGACTTATACAGCATGCAGTAAGTAATAATGATGACTTACTGCCAAGCTACTAAGGAAATCAAGCCTGAGGTCCAGCGACCGACGGTCCAGCACCTGTGGAAACCAAAGAACGAGCACAATGTGTGTTTGTGTTTGTGTTTACAGGCATGAGGTCTGGATCTCAGTCAGCGACGACGTTGCAGCCCTGGCTGGTGGGTC
>CAESWR010000003.1:137425-149753 GCA_903171835.1 Mullus surmuletus | reverse complement strand
CTCTCTCTCTCTCTCGCACATGCACACACGCACACACAGTCTGCTCCAAAGTACGTAAACAAATTGACATTTAGAGGGTTAATATCCCTCCAAATAATTCAGATTTGCTGTATAAGTTTAATAAATTAATACATGGTATTTTTACAGCAGTTTTTAGAGAGGGGACGTTTTTTGTCCTGAGGGATGACTGAGAAATGTTTTTAAGGAACTTAAGGAAGGGTTGGTGCTCAAATAAAATCCTTTACAACAGAAGCATCTCAGCTTTTATTTGTTAGTTGTTAAGATGAGAAGACCCCCAAATTTTGCCGCAATGCCCGGTGGACATTTTATTCTTATTCTCTTATTGTTTTATGAAATTATATGTGATAGTTTAAAAGTGTACATTTGTTTCTCATTGCTGGGGAATTCATTTTTCTGGAGTTTTCTAGTGGTGTTAACAGCACAGTCACCGTCCCTGTCAGTGAAGCACGCTGCCAACATGCTGCAGAATGACACTGAATAAAGTTTATTGTCTGTTTCAATCCCGTGAAAATGAAAGGTGCCACAGCAGAAGTCTGAGGTGAGGAGGTGAGACGAGATGAAAAGTAATCTGTGGATGACTTGTGTTGTAGGAGGGATGAAGAGGAGTATGGTTATCACTGCAAAGCTCTGGACGGGATGGATGAAGACGACACCACACAAACCAGTCTCTAGAATCTGCAGTGCACCAAATTCAAGATGTCTAATAAAATAATTTGTGGTTTATTCTGAGGACGCAGTCATTTCCTGTTCATTGACTGAATGAAAATGTATTTTCGTATCAATCCATAAAGTTGCATCATCTGTTTCACAAGAGCAAGCACTCGGCGACGGTGATGAAAAAAAGACTCCCTTTAAAACAGGTAACTTAAAAGCAGAACCAAAACTCAGGGTGGGCGTGGCCACCTGCGCAATCCCCTGGTTTGAGAGAGAGAGAGAGATGTTGTTTTTTTAATTTGGAGGTTTTAATCATTACAAATTCATAATTTTCCTGATGAACGCTAACATGACTAATTTTGCCAAGCCAATAGAATTCCATGTTCCAATTAAACTCATAATAATAATGATAATAATGATAACGATAAAAAATTCCCTGTCACAGAGACGACACACACACAGATTGTGCGACGGTGTCACGGTGGCTTCGATGGAAGAAGCGGAGCAGATTGTGAAGCCGCAGAGGGAAGAGAGTCTCTTCTGCTCTGTCATTGGGGGAATGTGAGGACTGTGTGTGTGTGTGTGTGCGTGTGTGTGTTCTGTCCTGTAATTTTCTCCCTGTACCTCTTGTTGTTCTTCTGGATGGCCGTTGCCATTGGCTCGGCGCCGCTGTGTTTAAACCCGATTGGCTGCATGTTTACACCTCAGGGGGAGGTTGGCTAATTAACTGAGTGGGCGGGAGCTCTCAGTTGATTGATTGGACTGCTTATTACGGGGCCGTGTTTTAGTTTACATGCTCGTGTGTGGTGGGCTTTTCATTCCCAGGGCTGCCCCCCCCCCCCCCACCCCATCTTGCAGTCGTGGATGCAACTGGAAGTCGCTTTGAAAAAAGAACAATGAGGAGCAACGCGACCCAAAAATAACGGTGCCAGTTAAGGGCGAGCCTAAAACAGCAGTGTGACATTTGGTGGCGGAGCCCTGACCTTCTCCGCTGTGGGCTGTGGTCGATCTGATCCCGAGACCTCAGGGCCTCGGGCCGCGGGGCCTCGGCTCTGTGGGCTGACACAGACGCTAAGCGGACCGCACAGCCACCACACCCTGAAGAACCGCTCCTCCACACCAGGGTTCTCTGCCGAGGGTCGATCGCTGCGAATTAGCAGAATCACAAAAGATCTGCAGCTTTAAAGCGACAATATGTAACTCTGCACCGAGCAACCGTGAGTGGTGTGTGTGTCTCGTGGCACAACATCACACACCACGAATGCGTCCTCCACTAGCATGACCTCTTGGCATGAATTCTCGATCATGTGCTAAATTGGCAGCAACTTAGATGTCCGCAGTCCAGATTTTGCTGAAATCATCTCCCAGCATGCCTTGATATTTGCCATAGGTTAACCTAGATCAGATTAAACTTATTCATCCCTTTGGACAGGCGCTGCTGGGGTAATTAAAAACATTTCTTTAGCTTTATTTACACTGCGTTTCTCTCCCAGCACACCTTTGTGGCTGCCAGTTCCGCGCACCAGTAATTGGCTCAGAAAAGTTGCGAAGCGTCGCTTTAAAGGGAGAGTTCAGATTTTTTGACATGAAGTTGTATGAGGGAAAATAGTACCGGGTGATTGCGAGGTCGGACTTTTTCACAGCAAAGAATGTGTGATGCTAATGGATTACTCCTTTGAGCTCATGTTGTTTTTTGGAGCAAAACACTTTATCTGTGTGACTCCAGCAACTAGACGGAACAACTTTCTGTAACACCGAATCCGGGCCAGAACTCACTGGACGCAGTGGGGGAAAAGTCACTGCTGATGAACAACACTGAAGGTGAGGATCTCATATAACTTCATGTCAAAAAAATTTGAACTATCCCTTTAACAAGTGAGCCGTGCCGCACACATCTGACAGTGCATTACGTCCTGTACGGGAGCCCCTCCAAAAACAATACTGGGTTTACTGGGCTGGTTGTGGCTTGATGGTGCCAAGCGTGAGGCCGTGTAGGTATGTTTACACAGATCAAGTGTGAGGACGGTGACGCCTTAGAAGTCATGTGAGCAAACCATGTGAAGGTTCTCATTTTTTTTTGCATGCCATCGCCCACCTTTAGAGGTCACGTGACCTCTGGCTCCATCTGAGCTCAGATTTCTACATTTATCTGGCTGATGAAGTCGGTTAGGGACTCAAAAGCTTCCTAAATTAAAACTCCTCTCTGCCACCTTCCCGACCTTCTCCGAGGTCCGAGGTTCAAGGTCTGAAGGTTTTGGTCTCCCGTGGAACCCTTTTTGCTGAGAGGGTGTGAGGAGGCTGGAGGGAGGGAGAGAGAGGCGGGAGGTTGCTGCCACGGGTTTAAAACGGGCTCTTAGTCACGGCGGACAGACACGCAGACGCAGCGTGTCATGACTGAAGGGCTTTTTGACCCTATTTGTGTTTTAAAATACGCCGTGTATGATTTAAAAAAAAAACAAAACAAACTAAAAAACATGTTGTGTGTGTTTAGACAGCTGGTTGCCCGTACTTGATGTGTGTTTGCCCCTGTGTGTGTGTGTGTGTGCGTGTGTGTTGCTCCTAATCCTCCCCAGCCCACTCTGAGGAATCAAGAAAGGGGGTGGCTGCTTTTTTTTCCTTTTCCTGGTGGCTGCTGCCTCTTTCCCTCTTTCAATGACACCAAGGAGCTGTGACCAGTCAGCCAGTTGATTGATCCTCAACTTGGTGGTTCTAACTGGAAGTGAGGAGCAACACTGGGATCTCCTGAGGACACGCTGTCTGACACACCCTGGACCAGCAGAAACTATACTGGGAATTTTTTTTTACCAGTGATATAAATATATTGCAGAAAAAGTTCAATCTGTGATGTGCCGAGGATTTAGTTGAGACAGTTTAAAAGGAAGGATCTCACAACTGGAACCAGACCACATGGCGTACTGGGGATTTTCAGGGATTCTGGCAGGGATGTTTAGGATGGGCCGGGGTCACTTTGGGGCCTCAGACCTGCCTTGTGCGGGGTCTTTGTAGTTTTTGATGCAACAAGACGCAAAATACTGTTCTCGTTGAGGTAAAGTTACTCCTTGTTTTTCACTGGTTCTGTTTGGACAAAGAACATCGTCTTCTTGCCCGGATCAGAGCCGAACGCTGAGGAAAAGAACCCAGAGAGGCAAGCGAATTCCCACAAAATTCCCATCTGAAGATTTTTTGTGCTTTTTTGTCTTCTGGCTCCGAAGCCATGGCGGTTTGACATTTTGACGGCTCTGTACCGTCGCCATGGCAGCCGTGCCGGGAGGCTGTGGGGAGGCGGACAGCTCGGTGAAGTGGCAGCTGTGTTACGACGTGACTGCCAAGACCTGGTGGATGGTGAGTTTGATTCCTATCTCTGGAGGCAGCCGGGGGTGGATGTTTGACCAGATTTATGACCGAGATTGATAAACCCATTCATAAATATCTGAGTCAGAGGTCTTCTCACCTTCATGATTTGATAAGATGACTGTTTGTAAAGTCGGTGATCTCCAAACTTCTCATCTCCACTTGTATTTTTTTCTATCCGTATTTAAGAGTAAAATATAGAATCTTTAAAAGAATATGGAATCTTTGTGGTATTGGGTATCAGTGTTTGGCTTGGGCAGGATGTTGGGGGGGTCCACCCACCTAACATATGTTTCTGGGGAAGCGTCAGCGCGCTCTGTGGTGCCTTTATGGGAGGCTTAAGCTAATCAGCAACTATCTCCCCATCACAATCTCATTCTGCGTCTGGAGGTTTGTCCTCTGTCCTGCTGCCACACTGGGTTGTGATATCACAGGTCGTCCATCTCGGCCATTTCTCGGATGAGCACGTTATGTATAATTACATCCTGTAAATATTCTGTTTCACAGCCAGCAGGGATTTTTCCAAAAGGCACCAGCGCCTCCCTCCTAACTGCACTCACATCCCGTTCAGGTTTAAACAACACGCTGGGTGGCGAGTGTGTGTGTAGGAGGGCAGCAGGCTGTAATGATCTTTAAAATGTGAGTGTGTGTGTGTGTGTGTGTGTGTGTGGAGGGGGGGCAAATACACTTGGAGATGATGATAAACTGCAACATCAGTCAGTCTCTCATTAACACACACAGCAGAGAGGTGGCCCAGTGTGCCTGTGTGACACGCCGGCCTCGCTTTCAGCCGATATTCAAGAATTCTGGTCTGGTGCATTGTGTATAAAAACGGCGGCACTGTTACAGTGTGTGTTATGGCAGAGCTCGGGTCATCGGGGTGTTTGGGGAGCGTTAGGTGGTGAGCAGCCAGCTCAGCAGATTGAGGTTTAGTCGCAGCTGATGACGGGAGTGCTGCTGGCGCGTCTGCACGTCTGGCCCTCTGCCTCCCTCCGTGAGATCGTCGCCCAATATCTCCTCATGTCTCCTCACATTGAAGAAGTTTCAATCAACGCGCCTCTACGGCTCCTGATTGCGCGCTGTAAACCTGATGTTTCCTCCACATTACCAGCAAATATTTGAAACCAGCATAAGCAGCGGAGCACACACACACTCGGCTCAACCTTTACCGGAATAGACTTAAACTTGAATTACATGCATGCCTAAGTGCCCTCTTGGAAGGCAAAACACATTAAAAACTGCACTCTGGGCTGAAAACAACACATTGAAGTGCCCTCTTGGCTGGTTAAAACACGATATGGTGTTAAAATGCCTTAGAATGAGTGAAATGGCTTCTGCTTAATTGAAAATGTTGTGAGGGAGTTCAGCATGTACATACAGGAAAGTCTGGAAAAAGAACTATGTAGAAGAGCAATAAATAGAAAGACATGGTTTGTAGGAATTGCAGAAAGTAAGTATAAGAAATAGATAAAACAGTAACACTTTATATCAAGGTACCAGAATAAATGTTGATTAATGCTTGATATGCATCAGTTAACAAGTGATAAGCATAAGGAATTATTAGATGTTCATAAACATTAATAAGAGTTTATTCAAGTTGAAAGTTTAAGTCAAATGTTCTTTATATGCAAAAGTAATTGTATTATTATGTTTTAATTAACACTTTACATAATCCTATTGTTTAAAACGTCTTACGCCTTATGAGGGCTTATTACGTGTTATTTGATGCTTATTAAGGATTAATTAACACTTATTATGGTACCTTAATATAAAGTGTTACCCATAAAAAAAACAAAATGCCTTTATTGTAATACAACTATCTTTATTATATAATTATCTTTCAGAAATCTACTAGTGTTTTTCCTATAAAGTACATTATCAGCAAAGGGATTGGAAAATTTAGTTGAATGAGGAAATGCGACAATTGAAATGTTCCAACAATATGGCAACTAACAGCCGTGTTTGTGTGTGTTTCATAAATGAAAAATGTTTGATTTTGTGTACGATCCCTGTTGTTTTATGTCTGAATGGTTGCAAATAAATCAAATCTCAGAGACTTTTAAACTGTAAAACAAACAGACTACACAAAAACACATAAAATAAAGACTGATTTTGAAGATGTCAGCCAGTCGAGGCAGCTGACCCTGCTAACCCTGAGCCGCGGTTCAGCTCGTAGCATTCTTCTGATAAAAGGGAGACTTTCCTTGCCGCTGTCGGGGCGTGCTTCCTCTTTGGGATTTATTAGGTCTTGTCGGGTAAATACACAAATATTTCAGACCATGTTCTCGACCTGCTGTGCCGAAGAGCCTCGGGATGTCTGCTTGTTATGAATCAGAGCAATATGAATAAGACTGAATTGAACCTATGCATACAAAAGCATCATCCTACTCGATAAGCCGCCAAAAGATAATCTATTTAAGACGAGGAATAAAGAGTTTGATATAAAGTAGGATGACAAATACATCCACAAAGTTAGATATAAAGAAGGAAAGAAGTGTAGCACTGACCATAGAAAATATCCAAAAACAAATCTGCAAAAGTGTTTTAAAAGTAAGTAATTCACCCTGAACATGGTATTATTTGGCGCATGTGTAAAATGCTGCAGATCCCAAGGTGTCAGCAGTATGTCAGGATTAGAGGCAGCTGCAGCACTTCACCCGACAGCGCCCTCTAGTGGACATGTGAGTTCTGCTGAGAGGAAGTGTGCTCTGAGCTCTGACAGGTCTTCCTGCTGATGGAGTGATCACAAAGGTCACCACTTATTTCAAAGGAAATACAGATGATGCTTTTAATCAACTGTTGGGACTTCGAGGCAAAAACTGTATAATGGAGCAGTGGCTGCTGAAATCCTGCTGAGGGCGCACATTCCAAGTCAAACTGTTTGAATTTCACACTCCCCACACACACACACACACAATAAACACGCACGGTTCCTCTGTCACTGAGGCCGGCAGGGAAAAAAGCATTGGGCTGTGAACGGATGCAGCAGAAAGAGGCCGAGTTCTGTAAGAGCAGCTCATCGGTCTTAAAGCAGATAATTCCTGCAGCAACATCTGTCCCCGGGAAGCTCCCACTTCCTCCTTATCCCTGCTCTCCGTCTCCTTTCATCGCCGCTTCGGGAGATTAGCAGCGGGGTGTCGGCACGGCGGTGTCACTCACTCTGCGGCCCAGTGGCGCTCCACAAACAGCTAAAGCATGAAATATTCTGGTGCTCAGATCAGAAAAAAATTGACATGGCTGTTTTTGAGCGGCTGTGATTTCTCCGAAAATCAGCTGAATCAGGACTTAGCTTAAGGATTTGGACGTTTTATTATTTGTCATCTAATGATGAATTCCAAGGTGGCAGAGGTGGAGCCCATTACATGTTTGAGAAGATGCATTTCAGTTTGTTTTTTTAGTTTTGTGGGATAAATGTGAAGCTTCAGCAGTAACACAGATTTTAGCTGTAGGAAAACAAATTACATTAAAAAAAAGGCAACATTTGAGCTTTCTTATTGTTTGTCAGTGCAAGAAGAAAAATATAATGTTGTTCCAAAGATATTTATACTCCAATAAAGGAAATGGATTTGACAAATAGCAAATATTTGAAGATCCTGAGCCATACGGGCATCTTTTCTTGCCTTATTGTATTGCAGGAAAAAGCTAAATGTCGCTATTTTGACCCTGCGATCTAACCACCCTCCGACCCTCCTCGAGTCTGACTGCACGCTGAGCCTCACACTGTCCACACTGAGGGTGACAGTCAGTCCCCAGGCAGGGGGCTCGAACCGACAACCCTCTAATTAATCGCAGGCCGAAGTCTCTCTGCCAGTATCACAAACATAAAAGTAAAGCCCATTTCATCCCCATTTTCATCATTTGATCAGAGGGTCAGGAGTGAGACGCTGCTGAGGAACTTGCTTCACAAAATCTTTGGACAAACCGGACACGTGAGTTTTACAACCTGATGCTGCAAGACAAGGCGATACATAATAAAATACTGTACATCGTCTTATTTTACTGCACACCACCCTCACATCCATTGTTATAACTTCAGGCGGTGTGTGTGTGTCAACAAAAAAACCTGCAGAGGGAGCCAGTGTGCAGATCCAAAGAGGCTGAGTCAGCAACTGCTTCTTTTGTTCTTGCACAGACAGAAAGGGGGAGGCAGGTATGAAGATTCATCTATTTTCGTGTTGTCCCCTCATTTTAGTCGTGCTCCCTGTAGCCCCTCCCCCACAAACAAACAAAGACCCGCTGCCAACACCATGTCCAGCTGAACTCAGGGGATGCTCCACCCTCACTGGTATTTGACTCATCTAAAAAAAAATAAAAAGAGGCTTTTTCATTCTCCCTGATCAGGCAGTGGCGTGAACCTTTGCAGTGTGCCGGTGGGACTGAGTGGATGCTGCATTTTTATTGGCTGATATCGGTCAGATTAATCCTCGTGATGTTTGGTTCTGTGGGATGAAAATGTAATTGGATTTGAGCAATTTTGTTTGTTTCTCTGTAAAAGTCATTTAATCGTGACCTTAAAACCTGTTATTTGGTTACTTGCCCACACGGGGGCAGCAGAGAGAATCTATGAGCATCACTGACACATCTGCACCTATCATTCTATTTAGGTTTTGCTCTCTGTTGCCTCCCAGGTGAAATATCTCCATGGTTTTAAACTACTAATCGGTTCTTTATGTCAACCAGCTGACAGTTTGTTGTTTCGCTGGTGTTGTGCAACAGCTATCATCGACTTTGTGACAAAACCAATTACAAAGCACTCTGACAATGAGGGGGGCTGCATAGATGGACCATCACCTCCGTGGGTTTGTTGGATATCAGCAACACCTGACAGGTCATGTTGCGGCTAGTGGAGACATTTGCACTTTAAGATTCTGCCAGAAAAGCTTGAGGAAATCTGGTTAGTGGTGAAACAAACACATCATGGAGGTCAATGGGTCAATACACGATTTAGAACTGATTTTAAACCGGAATTTTACCCTTAGCAGCTGGTAGGGCTCTCTGTTAGCTTTAGCCTTAGCAGCTGGTAAGTCTGCATGCCAAACTAATGTTGACCCGAGGCATCTGTGTCTCTTTATCGGAACTTGATTGGAGTTCTTAGTTGGAACAGAGACTTCAGAGATTCCCTCTCCGCTGAGTGCTGAACTACGCTTAGATAAGGAGAGTTCCGTCACGCTGGGCTGGCCACCAAAACACAAACTGAGGACTCCACGACTCCCTGACACCTTTACGTAGATGATGGTTGTTTGATGCTGCTTTTTCAGCCTTCAAGTGAACTCAACGCAGTACTATTTGCACACTCAAATGGTCCAAATGCACTGTGCGTGGAACAATCATCTGCTCGGCAACAGAATACACTACATCATTTAATTCATTTTATCTATATTTTCATTTCTCGGTAAGTGTGTGATTGGGGACATTGCCTGTGTTAAAACAGACCCATTTGCCATGTTAACCACATGCCAGAAAGGTTCTTTGGATCACTTTTTTGGATGAAGACTTGGAGGAAAAATGTTCTCATAACTCCCCCTAAAAATGTGATAGTGGTTTGCACAAGGTGGAATAAAATGTGAACTGGGTCGGGACGTCACCATCACAAAGTGCAGTCATTGACAAGGCGACACGTAGATCAAAAAGCAAATGTTTTAGACATGAAGTGTGTTCCTGGGGTTGACCCAATTAAGTCTTAATGCCTAATAACCAGTTAATTAATGGATACATCAACTGATTTGTTAGCTTTTAAGAACTCATTGATGAGAGATGGGACAGGCGATGGTTAGCAATGCCACGGCAACAAGGTCCTGGGTCCTGACCTGTTGGCTGGGTGGGGTCTTTCCATGTGGAGTATAGGGTCCCTCTTGGTCCTCCATCTGGGTTAAGGTGTGAGTGGTAGGAGGGATAGTCTGCCACCATCACCACCCCTCCCAGCCCCATCATAGGCAGTTGGAAATGGATGGATAGATGGATAGACATGTTAATGTGTTGCTGTCTTTTTGTACAAATATATTCATACATCGGGGGTGAGCTGTCTTAAAATGAACACACCTCTCAGCACTTGCTGGCCCGACTCTGAGAAATGCCTACTGGCAAGTATGTAACTGGTGCGAAGTCATTTATCTCAATCTCCCATCAAGATAAATGACTTACCCAAGCAAAAGATAATTTCTTCCCATTTGCATAAATGCAGTATGAATGCATTTGCTGTATGAAGCCCAGAAGTTTAGACTTTGCAGACTCCCATTTCCACCTAAACCAACCGAGTTGAATGGCAAGGTGACAGGTGATGATACAATTGTGGATAAATGGTGAATTAAGCTCTTCAGACATCAATATTGTAAGAGGGTGAAACAAGGAGGCTAAAATCTAAAGGACTTCATGCAATGTTTAACATTCAGCTGGAGAGGGGGCATAACTAATGTGACGGGGGGGATACACTGCGACCCGCTCTGCACACACATTACTTTGTTCTGCCCTCCTCAGACACAGCAGTAGCTCAAAGTACTAAATCACAGACACTTGCCTTGAGAACCACTCGCCGCTCTGGTCATACGCCGAGAAATTAACTGGATTGTTTGGCTTTTCACGGCATCATTCCTGTGTGGCCAGAGTATATGTTTAGTTACCAGTGAAAGAAAAAGTGTCTTATAATGCAAAATCGGAGTATTTGGCCTTTTGAAGAATGAGATGTCATGTTATTAACCCTTGAAGGCCACTCTTATTTCCATGAGTTAATAGTCTGATGATTCTGCTGCCCAGTCAGTCAGCAAAAGTCTTTCTGCAGTGATTTGTCAGAGTTAGGGGAGAATGGCAACCCAGGATCTCCTCACATAGGTTCTCTTCTCATCTCACGGGATTGTGTTGACAGACAGCTGCGCTCACTGATGTGCTGTTTACCCACAGATGTCATGTGAAACCAGCCCTCGCATTAAGGAGGCCCCGGGGTGCAGACGCAGGTTCCCCAAGGTGATGAATGAGTTGTCATTTCTGACAATCCAGTCTGAAAAGGGAGCCTGTAGTTGCACAGGGATAAACAGAGAGCAGGACACTTAAGAAAGAAGAAATGAAGAGTGAAGTGAGTGCAGAGTAAGGAGGCAGAGATGAAACCCGCGGGTGTGTGCGGGGCGGTGGGAGGTGGTGGTGGTGGTGGTGGGGGGAGGAGGGGGGGGAGGAGGGGGGGAGCAGGGCCACACCAGCTGACAACAAGAGGGGAGGTGAGGGGAGGTAGAAGGTGAATGTAGCACTACACTATTCTGCCGCAGCCAGCCGGGCGGGGGGAGGGGGTGTCGGAGGGGGGACTGCCGTGAAGCCCGAGGCTTGACGCGGGACGTTTCTGGTCCGGAGCTCCGCGGATTTACTCCAGCTGGCACCGACACCGACACCGACACGAATATGGAATGAGAACGACCGACGGCGCAAGATGGGCAGGCGTTGAGATCAGCTTGAACTTCCTCCGGTGGCGGCTGCGCTTCGAAATGGTAGGACAAAGCTGTTCCGGTACCGTAGTGTGTCGGAGCGTCCCTTCCCTTCCTATTGGTGTGCTGGTTCTCTTCCCCCCCCCGAAAAAAGACGCAATGCGAGCACTTGGCTGACGGTCAGCAGCTACGCAGCTCAAAGTGGAGCAGAGAGCGGCGTGCGGGGCTGCAGCCGGGGCTGAGCCGAGCCTCCGGGGCTGAGAGGAGGCTCCGGGGCTGAGAGGAGCCTCCGGGCTGACGAGGCTTCGGCGGGGCTGAGGAGCCTCATCCCCGCCGGAGGCTCCGAGCCGCGGCCGACAAACTTCTGCCTCCATTCCGCCGAAAACGGGTCTTCCGACCGCCGGCGTGTGCGTTGACGGCGCACAGCCGCACGGCCTGTAAACAAACACGAATGGTCAGACTCCCCCCCCGGAGCCCCGGAGCCCCAGAGCCCCGGCCGGACCCCCGGACCCCCACCTCACACCCCCCGCTCGGCCGGAGTCTTGCCTCAAAGAGTTCCTTCCATTTCGCCCCTCGCCGCCGCGCGGAGCGGAAGCAGCGCTTCCACCGTCTGAACAACTTGTCGTTGTTTTCCCGCTCGGCTCCTTCCCTCCGTCACTCATTTCCTCCCTCTTTTCCCGCCGAATTCTCCGGACGGTCCGCGCGCGCGTGGGTGTTTGATGTCACGCGCGGCGCCGCGCTTATTTCCGGACTTTCAGCGGCTCGCGCAGAAACGCCGCTTTTCCCGACGGTGTTTGTAACGGGGGTCGCGAGGGGGCTGAGGGGGCTGGACGGGCTGGACGGGCGCTACACAGGCTTCCTCCCGCTGCCACCATCGGCGGCTCGGTGGTTCCGAC
>CAESWR010000003.1:43111-54009 GCA_903171835.1 Mullus surmuletus | reverse complement strand
GTGTGGGGTGCTGAGGGCTTCTAAGTCGGAGCAACTGCTGGTCAAGTCCCATTTCCTTTGTTCCTTAACCCTCCCAATCCCCAATACGGTTTTGAGGGTTAGGGGATGTAAAAGGCTGTAAAGGACTTCCAGCACCTTCCAGCACCGTAAAACTACAAAAACAGCAAATACAGGTTACATTTCTTCATATATATGTATTGATAATTGGTAAATTCTACAGTATACAATTTCTCTACTTACTTGCTCTTCCTTGTTCAGGCTATGCTAACCAGCGTGCTGACGTGAACGTGTCAGCAATATGACTATCTTGGTGTACGACTGACATTAAACTCAATACACTTTACACTCCACCAAATAATTATATGATTCGGGGGCGGTTCTAGCCAGGCACATATGAGGGGGCAGTCAGAAATGTGAAGGGGGCATCATGCATGCACATCATGCTCCAGCACTTTTTTTCTGTGTCTCTTCAGTGATTGGGGATAACACTTTGAAGAAGCAGCAAAGCTCTACCAAATTTGTCCTAGTGACGACAACAACAAAAAACAAATACAAAGTAACGTTAAATATAACATCTATATATGTTCAGTCAACTGGAGAATAGTCTTGCTGTCTTCTGTTGAGGCGCTCCATACTTGATGAAAGTGACACCGCAGAGCTTGAATGTTCACACTTTGGTGCTGCATCAGCTGTGATCGCCGTCGATACAGCTAAGGTCCGGTACTGGTTACGGCACTGCCCGATCAGCGGCTCATCTCTGCTCCGTGGTGGCAGAAAACTGTGCTGGAAGCGGCCGCCATTCCAGGTCTCTATATGGAGCAACACTGCCTCCTTTTTCGTGTTTAGCAGACGCATAACCACACTCTTTCTTTACTTCCTGTGATCGGTGCTTCAAGAGAAAAATCAGACACGCAGCCCTCACTGATCCAAACATGAATTGATCATTTTCAAGAGCACTCATTTTTGAATGGGCCACTCAGCAATTGAAGTTTTGAAGGGATGTCTCTTTGTCGCTTCCAAACATGAACCTTGACCCTTCGAACCAATCTGCCCTTCTGTAGCTCGGACCATTTGACCCATTCTTTGGAAGATTAGAAACATTAAATTTTTGCCAATTATTTTTTTTTCATTTTCAGGAGATATTCCCTTTTTCAATCTGCTTCGGAACTGTTGTGTTAAATACTGTGCTCGATGCCATCCTTTGAGTATCATTTTGTTTGTTTTGATAAAAAAGATGAGAAAGTCTCCAGTGTGTGGTGGTAGGAGGATCCACTTTAATTCTGCAATCACAAATACACAATAATAACACACACGCAGCTGTCCTCGCTCCTGATGCTCCTCGAGCCGTCCTCAATTACAAAGGACGGGGATAGAAGGATAAAATTAAACATGAAGGGGGGTGTTCCCTTTTCCCCTTATTGTCTTTATGTGTACCACAATTTATTCCGTTGCCTGGCAGCAAATTTGTCACATCTGTTTGCATAAGTAGTGACTGCTGATTATAGGTGTTCCTCTAAGGGATGTCCCATCTCAAGGTGGCAAGATCTTACTCACTTGTCCTCAAAACCAAGTGTAAGGGGTTGAGATAGGAAATTGGATTGGGACCTAAAGCACATTCTGTTCTAGCTGCATCACTTAGACACACATAAATACCAAAAACCAATGTGTTTGAAAAATGCCCCCCCCCCAAAAAAAAAGAATAAAATAAAATCTTAAAATGAGGTGCAATGGAGTCATCAAACATGTTTTGGTGTACGTTATATTGGTGAGCCATCCTTTCTCTAGTCACTCTTCACCCCCACCTGCTGATATAAGGTGCAAATGCACTGTAGTTTAACCAAACCGCCACTGTGCGGCGCATTTGATAAAGACAAGAGGAGCTGCTTTGATTGGCCCTGACTGACGTCGGCATACCACACCCACAGCGTTGTATCCCTCCAGGCTGAATTCCACTAGACGGGGAACTGACAATTTATTATTTCTACATGCATTGTCTGGAATTGTTATGTCTGCCTTTTTGTCCGCTACCACTGATCGTCACTGATCATCATTACTTGTTCTTCATTTAGATGAAATGTCTGTTTCTGTGCCCTTCTTTTAGTTAAATATATGGTTAAAAAATAGAAAAAAGAAAATACGAGTCGAGAATGTGGGTCCAATAACCAATAAAGCCTTTGAAAATGAGATTGTTGAATCAACCTTTATGACGTTTCCAAAAAACGACATAAGAACATAATGAAGTAGCAGCTACATTCTGTTTTGAGTGGTATCATGACACTCAGGGCGTGTCTCTGCCTTTTTCTCAGGTGAAACGTTGCTCGGTAAACACAGTCAAACAATCGTCCTCCCTTTCTCTCGTGTGTCACTGATGTCTCTCAGCAGGAAGGCGTGACCCTGTGGAACCGGTTTTTGTGGTGAACATGCTGACAGAGACGGCTCCGCCCTTCTAATCACTGGGCCCAATGTTCCTTTATTTTTTTTCTCACCAAACATTTCAGTAAAGCAGAAGCAGTGTTCTTTCTACCCAAATACCTCAATCTGCCTGATGATGTAACCCTCGTGTAACAAGGCGGCCTCAATAGCTGCATAAGACACAAGTTGTCTGTTTATTTCTGCTCACAAAGAAAGTCACGTGCTCCAAACACCTGAAAGGACGGCAGCAGGCAGCCTGAGAAATTACTGGTACATGTAGTTTCTTGTTCATGAGTCAATAGCTGTTAGGTTTGTTTTTTGTGTTTACACCTGATGAAGCACTTTCATGTGTTCCCCTTTGATTCACATTCTAAGTTGCCATCAGATGTTTCGCTGATCGACAGTTGGTGGCAGCAACAAGATTATAGAGGGTGGTGAAGATCGCCGAGGAGACATGGACATACTGGCAGTGTGTTCAAATAAATACAGAATCAGCAGCTTTTTTGACATATAGGAGATAAACAACTTCATTTGCCAGCTGTGGCTGAAAGGAAAGTTAATGAAATTATAAATCTACAACCATGAATGTATTCATTTACAGGTGTTGGATCACTTTATCAACTGACAAATTGGCATGTTTGTGCCATGAACCGAACCCATAGGACTCATTTGTGAGTAAATAACAAATATGCAAACTTTGTAGACTGATACCAAATTGAAAACACTACTATAGTCTCATGATAATACTCAATTAAAACTTATTCTGTCAGATTTGACGAGACAGAGGTGTTGGGAATTTGTGAATATTGATTATTGCTTTATTATTTGATTATGTGCTGATCTTTCCATGTGACCTGTCCATAGATGAAGCATGAGTCTGATCACGTATGAGCTTGATGATTGAGGGATGGGCAGGTGCTTTTAGCACCATCCGGTCAAATGTTGAGTTTAATCGCTGAAGGCATTAACAGTGCCGGGAAACTCGCTAACATGTCAGACTTTTAATTTTTGGCTCATGTCACTCCAAACCATGACTCATAGACAGACACACCTGCAACGGAACTCACTAAACCACAGATCGATACCCACAAGGCCACCAACCATGAGTCACGATGATCAATAACATTGACAATGAAAATACATAAATGTGAAATTAGAGCGTCAACAAATCGTTTGATAAAATTGTACTAGCGAAAAGGCTCACTTGTAACTTCTGTGAATGAATAAAGCTGATGAAAATAAACCAGCAGAACTTGTTCAAGTGTGTTCATGTTGACTTTGTGCGTATTCTGGTCATGTCAGTGCTGTTTGCTGTGATTACCAGCTCACCTCTGATACCAGCAGTGAAGCAGCTCCAGGTTCTCTCTGCTGGAAAGGTGTTGAGATGATGCCTCTGTGCTTTCTAATGTCCATCATTTGCCACAGTTGCCAAGCCAACACATCACGTCTCCTCCTGTTAGTCCTTGTCTTCTGTATTATTCTGTATTAAATGTTTATTAATCAATACTCAATATTCCATGACAGGTTATTTGGTTAACTAATGTAAGAGTAAATAATTGTAATAAATATGTATTGTATTAGTAGACTACAGATTAGTCCACAACAAAAAAGAAATTAGTTTCAGCCCTAATACGTTAAGTCTTCTCTGCTGGCCTAGAGATTATCGGAACATCAATTTGTAGTTGGGAGATTTTAACCTTCTAAATGCCAGTTTGTATACATATATATATATATATATATGTATACATTTTAGACTGAAGTTGACTAAAATTGATGCATTTAAAGTGGAAAAAATACTAATATACTAATATGTTATTTTTACTGCAGTTTACACACACATGAACACACACACACACACAAACACACACACAGAACACCAAAGGGAAATCCATAAAGCTGAACAAAAACCAGCCGGTCAAACATAATCGCAGCTGGTCGGAAAAATAAACTCTTCATTTATTTAGAAAAATAAATTCCAGCAGAGAGTTTGTTTGCGGAGCACAGCACTCGTCACCGCAAAGCCCGCCTCTGGAAACATCTGACTGGACCAAGGAAAATACCCTTTTCTTGCCACTTGAATGTGTATAATATATAAATACAAAAAGTTGAATAATGCTTTGAAATACAAGTTGAAAACAATCACACAATCACAGATTCACATCCGGATACAAGCTGATGATAAAACAAGAAACAGAAAAATATAAGTGAACATCTGGTTGTCATCCTTGGGGTGTCTCACACACAGGCCACCTTCAGGAGAGAGAGAGAGAGAGGGAGAGAGAGAGGGAGCTAGTGAGAGAGAGAGAGAGAGAGAGAGAGAGAGAGAGAGAGAGAGAGAGACCACAAGCAGAGATGTGGAGAATGGCCAGTTCACTGGAGACCAAAGTGGGGTGGCTTGCACTGTGTGTCTCTCATTTGTGTGTAATTTGTTTTGTTTTAAATATTTTCAGATCTTACCATGTAGTTAGTTGTGTACTATGAATGGTTTGTTTTATAGCTTTTTGTAGTGTTATGGAAACATCAGCTCTAATTCTCTGTGCAGTGTGTACAAGCCACAGCCAGCGGGCTCTAGGTGACCTCTGCTTCCAAGTTGGACACACGCAGACAGCCCACATACACCACACACTGGTTCATGTTGTACGTGAACACACATTGAGGACCTTCCAGGTAGAAGAGAGACATGCATCCGGCTGAGAGCCTGAGGTTTCCTCTCTAAAAGGGAGTTTTCCCTCACCATTGCCATGTGCTTGCCAATGGTTGGGTCAGAATAGTTAAGCACGCGTACTGCTCTCCTGTGAGGAAGGCGTGATATGAATATAGTTTAATTGCTATTAATTTGAGTATGTCAGCGATGACACATTTTCTGTATATCTCAGCTGTCGCCGTGTGAAGGTGATTGAGTCACCGAAGGAGTGTTCGTGGACACACCAGGACTGCAACTAATGATCATAATGAGAGCAGTCGAACCTGCAGCCGTCAGTGCATCAAACTGTTTCAACTCATCGTTGCTATAGCTTTGCTGTGACAAAATTATTTGCTTTTTCTTCAGGCTAAAGTTTGAAATAACATTTACTGGAAGGCGAAATGCATATATAGATTGTAACACCATTTTTTTATAGCATCTTTAATAAACTCCTCAAAAAAAGTTTGGGATCGTTATTTCAGCTATTTAGCTATGTTGCTCATTTCACAGATGCATGATCCCGACAAGTGTGGTACCTCATTGTAAGGGTGACTAATCAGGCTTTCCAGCAGTGTAAAATACAACACCATTTCCTATTATTTAAGGAGAGAAATTATTGACTGAAATAATGTTTCTGACCTTTAATAAGTGTGTCTCGTTTTTTCGTCTGATCCCAGCGAGCACTCTATTCAGTCAGACGACAATAATGAATGTTGGTTTATTTAAAAGATACGGAAATCAGCAGAGTATCAGTGTAAAACTCTCACTCTCTGTCACATGACTGCGACCTGACATGTGGGCGTAGCAGCGTTTAGGTTGATGCACCATCATTACGTCAATTACTGGAGTTCCACTGCTGCCACTTTTTTCCTGACAGTTCTATCTGTAATGATTATGTCAAAATGCTCCATAATTGTAAAGTCACAGCAACCCCCTCCTCAGCTGCTGCACGCTTCACACAAGTCTTGACCACAGCCCATCCTGAAGTCTGTCAGCAGAATGTTGGCAGGGTTAAATTGTGCTGAACATAGTAGAAGTATGATCATACCACCATCAAGACAAAGATGAAGATGTCAGTCTTTGATGAAGGACTAAAGATATGTAGAGGAGGAGTCCGGTATCAGCCTAAGGGAAACATCTCATACGTATCTTAACAAGCCTTCCTGTCTATCTCCAGTTGTCTTATGCAACAAAGAGGCAGAAATTGCGCCAAAAAGATGATTAAAAAAAGTGCAGAATACATTCTTTACAGCTCATGTGATATCTAGATTGACACAGTTGTACATTATCATCAACATTTATAAATATTTATGTTCACAGTTATGCATATCTATGTTCTTGGTCCATCTCCTCACGTATATTTGTATTTATAGACCATGATGATGGTGGCTTTATTTGCTCCTGAGGAAGCTTTCAAAACTCAGACTGGATGCGGACTCAACATACAAAGGCGATTGGCGATCCTTGCTCAGGTTTTGCTCTGCCAAAGGCCACCTCTCTGTGTCACTCACTCACTCACTCACTCACTCACACAATAGCGCTCCCCTGTGGGGGCGGAGACTTCCCCTCTTTCATAAGCCTCCTCTGAAGCTGCATCCGCTCAGACTCAGTCAGGGATTCCCGGAGCTTGTTCACCTCTCCAGGATTTCACAGGTGACGTCGTACAGATTCTGGGGTTGTCTGGCAGTCATGACACGGATTCCTTCGCTGGTCTTGTTCTGCTTTGTGGTGAGTACCAGATGGCTGGTTTTGACATTTGAGGCCTGTCACCTCTGCTGTATTTGCTCGAGTGTCATTTAGTGAAGAGTGTGGTTGGTTTTAAAGGACAGGTGATGACACACTCACACACTCAGCTTTGTTATGATGATATGATATGATAAAAAGTTCAACATCAGTCAAAAAAAGTCTTACACACTGATTTTATGTGACTTTAATCCTCACTCACTAAAGCCTTTGTCGTGTAGAAACAAATAGACGGCTGCCATGGCGACGCAGTTGTGGGTTGTGGCTTAATGCAACGGGAGTTCTCATGTGTTGTATAGTTCAGACCTACGAGAGCAGCTCACAAACTAAATAATTTTTCCATGTTTGATGGGCCTTATGTGATGTTCCAATATTTTTGGGAGAATGGATTTTTGATTTTTGAATCAAATGATTAAAATCCAAACCAAACAGAAATACTCCACTTGCAATAAATATGTTTTATTTTCTACAGTAATTTATGGAAAAAATATGTTATATTTATGATTCATATCTTTTAAGATGCATCCGTAGAATTGAGCAGATTTAATGGACTGTGAGTGATATCGAAGCAATCCATAACAAACAGTTATCTTTGGTTGCTTTAACACAGAGCAGGTCAAGACCACGCTCAGCAATGGTTGTATATTAACAGAGAACCACAGTCCTACAAGGGTAAGCACTCAGAATAGAATAGAATAGAACAGAACAGAACACAACAGAACAGAATAGACTAAATTAGACTACAATAGAATAGAATGGAATAGAATAGAATAGAATGGAATAGAATGCCCTTTATTGCCATTAAACAAGTTGCACCACGAAATGGCCAACAGGAGCAGTGAAAAACTCCTTTTCACAGAAGAAACCTGAAGCAGAAACACGGCTCAGGGTCGGCGGACATCTGGGTTTGAGAGAGAGAGAGAGAGAAAGAGAAAGAGATGAGAAAGGGGGGGGCACTTGACAATAAAAGCTGCCGATGATGATGTGATGAAGATGGGGACATCAGATCATGGCGACTCCAGTCACCACCGGCAATACTAATAGTCAAAATAATAAATAATGCTGACAACAGTAATAATAATATGACAACAAGGTGAAATAGTGTCAGGTACCGAGCTAACCGAGACGATGTCGATGGCTGCATCGCAGAGTCAAAGAAGGACAAAGAGGAGAGGAATATTTGGAACCACAAGATATCCTGAGTGATGTGACCGCAGTGATCTCACCAGGCAGTGAGGTCCTGAGAGCTCTGTCAGGTATGAGACATTACAGAGTATCTCACTGTTAAGGGTTTGATTTACCTGGATCACACTACACTGACAGTCACTGTCAGATTTAAAGACATAGAATAGAATAGAATAGAATAGAATAGAATAGAATAGAATTACTTTATTGATTCCAAACTGAGGAATTACAGAACAGACATAGTGTCATAAATGCGTTGACACCAGACCAGACGATCATTGTGTGCTGTTGCCAAGAGCACGTTTCGCGCAGGGCGGGGAGGCGGGACAAGCACTTGGTCAATGGAACACACATCCTAGGACTTGTCGCACTAGGTGAAAAGAAAAGAATTCTGACACACAGGACTTTGTGTTGTGCTCGCGAAGCGTCCTAAATGCCAGATCGCCAATCTTTATCACACTACGAGGGGTAAAGATCCTTGCTCTGTGACCCGAGAACTCATAATTGGGCAGGACAGTGAACTTTTGACTGCCGCATTCCTGTCGGGTCAAAATCGGGCTAAATTTGTGTAGTCTGATCCTGGTGAGCACGTTTCTGCAGTCTCCTCCATCAATGTGTGAATGTGATTATGGATGTGAGTGCGACGGCATACTTTATGTACGATAAAGCAGTGGTCCCCAACCTTTTCAGAGCGGGCTTGATCTGTGGGAATCACCTGTCGTGATAAATCCATATTTCAAGTAGAACTCCTGGTATTGTCTGTTAAAAACTTTCTTTTTCTTGGAAGTTGTAGGCTCTTCTTCTGTCTCTTCACTGGGCCTTTTCCCCTTCGAAAAGAAACTTTCCAAAGACGTCTGTTTTTTACTCATTTTGCTAGCTTGTGGGTTAAATTTTTGGCACTCAAGTGACCGAGATGTAACCGAGAGAATCCGGTCATTAATTATTTTTTGGGCGGCCCGGTACCAATTGATCCACGGACCGGTACCGGTCTGGGGCCCGGGGGTTGGGGACCACTGCGATAAAGCACCTTCAGTATCTTACTGGTAAAAAAAGCGTTAAAAATATACAGCCCATTTACCGTTTACAATTCGCCTCTCACCCAAGAGGCGTCCTCAGATCAACGCTTTACATGGTATATGACCTCACACACACGCACACGCACGCACACACACACACACAGACTCACACATCATACATGCACACACACACACTCTGATGGTGGAGGCTGCTAATCAAGTGCCACCTTGCTCATCAGAGGCAGTCTGTCTTCAAAGACACATTGACAGACCAGGAGATTGAACCAGTTGATCTGGTTACAAAACGGCCACTAACAGATACAGTTTGGTCATCCACAACCATTATGGCCTTTTATAATCTATGATATTGTGTGTGGTTGTGTTTGCACGTTCGTCTGACTCAGTGAGCATGTTTTGATTTGCTGGTGTTGGGTGAGAGTCTCAGTCAGGTGGAGGCGCAGCAGTGATCACGTGAATAATGAACATCACTAGCTATGATTATTGGTGATTATTGGTGTTGATTTAGTGTGCAGAGGACTCACTCAGACATGTGCAGAGCTGGTGAGTCATGCAGACATTGTCTCCTCTCAACAGCCACTCCTATTTGTTTCTCACCATCATCATGGTGTCTTATGTTCTCCTGACATGCCCAAGCACTGTCTGGATAAAGCAGACTTAATTCAGCCTTTGGGTGTGTTGGGGTGTGTTGCCTTCGCACACAAACATCTAAACAGTGCCTGCCAGTGTGGACGGTTCCACCCAAAGGCCCGCCTGCCTCCCAGCTGTACCAGTCCCTGACACGCAGCACTGCTGAAAAAGCCTCTGCAGACAAAATGGCTGCAGTTCAAACAAAACATTGTCTCAACAAGAAGATTCCGAGAGACTGATATCTCACCTTCACTGGAACAACATACAGACGGACAAAAACACTTGACTTTTATTCTAATAGAATGTTTCATTCACCTTAAAAAAAAAAAACCAACAACATCCATCACTAAATTGAAAGTGCTTTGGAAGAGCAGACATGACAGATTGGCAAACATGTGAACATGAAATGAGAATCTCTACATATTACAAAGCAGACATTTTCTACAGTGAGTCGAACAACGACATTTCCTGGTCGGACAGAATTCATCAGTGAGCAGCAGCTCTATGACTGCCACCTGCTGGTTTCCTGCACGCAGAGGAACATTCATCTCATGCTTGTTTCTAAAAGTTAAAGTTGTACCATTTTATTGCAGCTCCTACCTTTTGTTCTGGGCAAGGCCAACTTTCGCAATTTTCTGCTGAGAAGAAAGAGAATCTGGCTTCCTCCACCGAAAGTACTGACGGAAAATCAAAACTACACCGGACAGGTCGTCGCCAAGGTGAGTTGCTGCTCTTTGACACCCGTGATGCAGAACTTTGAGGTGTTAATTGTGTGGACCTGTCAAACCTGTCACTGCTGCTGGCCTTCCCCCACTCCAGTTTTTTCACTGCATCCCAGCTTATCAGCAAACACCTTGAAGAACTAGGAATTAGCAGCTTTGTTCTTTAACACTTATAGCCTCACTTATTGTCCTGGGGGTGACAGTGAGGGTGGCATGGCTCAGCAGGCAATCAAAGGGTATGTCCATGTCAAAGGCTCCGTGTGAAGTTCATGCACAAAAATAGAGAAATTATTCAAGTCCTGTCTTTCTTTGTAGACATGAATGAAAATATGTGAGTGCAGCCGAAATGAACATGCAGGAAAGGCCAAGTAAATTAAAGAGCTGGAAGACTTTTGCAAGGGCAAATGAAAGAAATTCAGAATACAGGACATGTTAGGCGGTGTGACAGTTTTCTTTGTCTGGTGTAAGTGGGAAGAATGTCACGAGTGG
>CAESWR010000003.1:17235-28106 GCA_903171835.1 Mullus surmuletus | reverse complement strand
CCCCCCCCCCCCCCCGCCATCTTTTTTGTGCTAAATGGGATCCTATGAAATCAGTGTCTCTCATTGATGTGCTCTTCTTGACTTGGATGTTCGGGATCTGGTCTCCGTATTGAGATTATTGCATGTCATCCACCTTGTAGAGTAAAGGGGATTACAACTGCTTGTAGGCCGCAAAAATCCGCTTCTATAGGTCTGTCCAGCCCTATATACCTGTTTGCTATAAATTGGAGCTGTATGAATAAAGTTGAATGTTTTGAACTCTTTACTTCAACCTTACAGTCCAACATTCTCTTCACAGTGACTGCCTCTGCCTGAGGGCAAGGCGGTGAGATACATTGAATTTATGCCAAGCCTTCTTTTTTTGGCAGCAATACACTCAATGATTGTAATGTCAGAACTCCCCCTGAAGGAGTGAAGTTAGAGAGCTTTCACAGAATGTACACCCTGGAAATTGAATAAATGGTGGGAGAGATTTGCATATTAGCCTCTCCAGCGGTGCCAACAGGATTCTTTTTATGTTACGCTATTATGTTCCCACTTGCAGGTGGCTTTTTATGTCTGGTTTTCCAGACACACAAACACTGAAGAAAGAATGTGACTCACATTTTAAGTCGTAATAGGGAGACAGTTTTTAAAAAAATTATGTTCCATGTGCAGGAAAAGACATCGTAACAAATAAACAGAATTGATAATAGAGCTAGTAAACAAATTTACACACTGAGACCTGACTGACCCACTTCTTTCTTTCTTACTTCTTTTTTCCCCCAAGTATTATTTCACATTTTCACATTCAATCAAAGTAGCATGCTGTAATAACATAACTGCTAAGGATCAGAAAAAACCCCAAAGTAAAACAAACATACCTTGGCACACACATACACATCAGTACACTGCATCATTATTACACAGAGTATAAAAAAATCCCTGAAAATAATTTCTTAAATAATGCCTTATCATAAAAAGTTCACATTTGCCCTTAACAATGTAGGTTAATCTTTCCAGACGAACAAAATCTGAGAGTTCTTGTACCTACAGACTCAAAGATGGAGCTTCTCTTCCAGAATAGTGCAATAGCTCTACTAGCCAGAAGTCCAAATTCCGGAGGTTTGATCCATCTTGCTTTTTGTACAAATTTCGTCCAGTATATTCCGAGCACACATAATTTTGCTTTGAAAGGGGTCAGAGTATTAACCCTTAAGAATTCCTCGGAACATTTTTTGTCCAGACCACTTTTTATTTTTAAGCCATTTTGACTTTTTTAATTAAATGTTACTGCTAATCATTGCAGATTGCCCAATCCAGATTGGGTTGCCAGGTTGGGACCCCTGTAGTGATGTGGGAGCTGTGCAGGTCTGTCATGGTGAAAAAACTGGAGCAGAGGTTCGAGCTCTGTGTGAAATTAAATTGCTTAGTATTCCCCCAGAGCGCGATCCCCCCTCCCCGACCCAATACTGTTCCCCCCTAGGGTGGATTTTGCTTTAGAGAAGAGCTTGAGTTCCTCATAGGAGTGTCGGCTGTTGTGGCAATGAGAGGGCCTCCAGGTCCTGCACAGGCAAAGGGAAGAAGAGAAGAGAGAGACTTACACTATCGAGCAGATGTGGTGATGACCAAAGGACGTCTCCCTCTCAGTGTCTGGAACTAGAAGGATCATTTCAAATAGATTTAAGGAAGGATGGTGAATGCAAACATTCAAATAAGAGAACAGAAACAAGAGAGGACAGAAACGAGCTGCTTGGAGTGGAAGGAATGTCCATTCATGAGCGTGGCAGGAGGAGCTGTGGAGGAGGAGGTTGATGACGGGGCTGTCAGATAAGAAAGCAGTGAGGAGCCATGAAGAGCAGAGTGACTGCAGAGTGTCAGGAATTCATGTAGTGAAGGAGGCTTGGCACATCTCACTGTGCATTATCAAAGCTGCAACACTCGCCTGGTCTTCCACCGAAGGGAAATGCATATTTCTGCCGTTCTGGTGGCACTCCACTTCTCTGCTGTGGTGAGTCCAAACATGTTTGTTGGTGTTTCAGGGACAGAAAGACACAATCAGCTTAGAGTAATGGACAACACATCACAGTAAGTATGAGTTCTTCTCAAGGGTGTTTTACATGGGAAACAAAAGACAGACCGTAGGTGAATGTCATGATGTAACCTGTACATTCTGTCCTTTCTGCCTCTGGGTGTCGAACCCTGATCTATTCCCACATGTATGTTTTAAAATGCTTCAAGCTTTAAAGAAGATTGTTTGCCAGATTTCCTGACTAAAAAGGAAACTCCTCTGCATTAGCGGATCGAATGTAGAAGCTTTAAAATGGGTCTTTTCTTATTGTGACAACTTTATCTGTGTTATTCTGTTTCTTCAGCATTTAAAAAGGGTGCTTCATCCTTTTCCATCATGCTCACCACATCTACAGTCAGTGTTCAGTGTTTGCACTCAGGGTGTGTGAATTTGAAAAAAGAAAAGAATTTCCTTGAGTCAGTCGGTTGAGATCTGAAACTTAATACAATGCTGTCATTGGGAATTTGCATAATGATGTGGTATGTCTGACAGAGACATCAGAGAAAACACAGAGACACAAACAATGGGTGCATTTATATCAGGCACATTACCTGAGTCGTGAGTTTGTTGCATTTTGTACATTTTGCTGCTCGTGTCCCAGCGGAGTCTGTGCCTGGACCATGTCATCAACTTTAGCTTCTTAGGTTAAATCATTGGCAGGCCTTCCTTAAATTGTCATTGTTACAACGATCTGTGGATGAAATTGATCATCTTGGTAAATTCCACACTTGTTTTGAAGACCAATTTTATCATAACACAACACTTTAACAGGAGTGAGAAAGTGGAGGCATAGAGTGGTGCAGTAAAGGAGGAGGAGCAGCAAGGAGAACATAGTGAGAACCATGCCATGATGATGAGGAATAGGACCATGGTTGTACTGCCAGATACGGCGGAGACAAAGCTATGATCACAGCAGCACCCTCAAACCCTTTAGCCGTTTGCGTTTGCGAGTGATGTGTAATTCCCGCCTTTAGCAACAACAGTGCAGCACTCGACACATGACAGTCATCCTGCTTTAATGTGAACATTTTCTCTCTGTAGATGTGCAGTTGCTTGGGTGGTTTGGCCAGCAGCAGCAACCTGAGACGCCAGAAGAGGGACTGGGTCATTCCCACACGTCTGCTGTTGGAGAATGTTGACTTCACAAATAAAGGCCCAGTGGCAAAAGTAAGACCTTACATTCACAGATCCATCGCATCCCCAGTTTAAATGTTGTGATTCCTGTGTATCTTAAAAAGGCCCAACACTTAATTGTGGTGACATTCAAACATATATTCATGCAGCTGAAAAGCAACAGCCACATCGAATTTATGTGTTGATAATTACGCTCTGCATGACAGGTCTTGTTTTATAATTCCAACAATAATTCCGCAAGGAACTTGACATTGATTTAGGAGAAGGCGGTGTGATGCCAGCGTGACTCACCTGTCTGTCTGAGCTCAGCTACATTTTTGGGGCAAACTCTTAACCTTGAGGCAAAGGAAATGTGGAAACGCTCCATTCCTAAATACACCTCAAAGATGTCATGCACTGGTGATTTTGTGCATTCTTGACTTTCACATCAATGACTGAGTGAATCAATCAATAGCTTACTTTTAGAAATGGCTTCACCATGATCCTGACTGAGTATGCTCTCTTTTAGATCAGGTCAGACTGGGACACGGAGCAGTTGCTGTACTACTACCTGATTGGCCCAGGAGCCAGCACTGATCCAATCAACTTGTTTGCTGTGGATGAGTTTTCCGGACTGGTGTATGTTCGGGGAAGCCTGGACCGCGAGGAGAGGGACAAGTACATTGTGAGTACACCTGAGCACAGCGGGGCTTTGATCCTATCAGTGGAGCACAAATTAGCATCAAAATAATGATGAAAAGTTTTTACATTAGTGTGACAAAATGTGCCAGCAAGCCACAGACTTGATTGAGATTGAGAATTTGAGAATTGATTTGATTTTGACGGAAACACCAGGATCCAAGTTGTCTCGACTGAAACACAGGGGGTCACGTGAAATTTTAACCCAGAATACAGCTTGGTTTGCATTCTGCAGCTTGCAGTGCCGTCTGACAAATACCAAATGGAAACAGAGATGGAGGAGACAATTGACTGAATGGTTTTGTGACACAAACATTTGGTTTCATTTTGTTGCTAAACATATTTCAGACAGTATTTCAGTAAGTGGCAGCCAGTTGGCAATATACTGCACACAGTGGGTTTAAGACACTGATGCTCTCCTGTAGATTAAGTTGTCTAAACTAGAAAATAAAGAACACAATGTAGACAAGAGAAATTGTATTTTTGATCTGCAATGCCAACAACTTGAAATGCCAACACCCTAAGACTCGTTTGCGGTCTCTTCAACAGCTTACAGGAATGGCCAGATTCCGTAATGGCACTGTGGCTGAAAGGAAAATATTTCTGAGATTTGATGTGGATGATGAAAACGATAATCCTCCCGTCTTTGGCACTCTACCTCCAGCAGGCGTCAATGAATCAAGTCCAGCAGGTACAGCATTTCTAAGAGTGCATGACAATTACTGCCAACGTGTCATTTCGTGTTCCACGTAATTATTTTAGAACTGAAATCTGAACTGCAAATGTCATGCTTTCCCTCATTTGCACACCATTTTTCTCCACAACTGTCAGGGAAAGTGCTATCTCTCTTACTCACCACACAAATGTGAGCCGCTCATCCCACAAACAAGAAACATGGCTGATAGATTTTCAGTGAAGACTTTCTGGGGGAGCAGAAGCTGACGTGCACGTCCTTGACTTTCTTCTTTGGTGTTGGTGCTCACAAAGCAGACAATGTTTTCAAAGTGGGAAGACTGGATTTTTAACCCTTACTATTTGGTGGTGTGTCTGTCCCTTTAGGCTTTGTCTTTTCTTTTCTTTAAAAACTAATACATTGCATGCAATACGTGCACGTCAGGCTCGCTAACCCTAGCTAACCACTTGCATGGTGGCCTGGTGTGCTGCGGTTGTAAATAGTGCCGGAGCATGCTGCCTTATCAGGTTTGTCAGTTATCCCCTCTCAGAAACAACTTTCATTAAGGTGAAAGAAGAAAAATGCAAAGTGTTGTCCATGTCTAGTGTTGCTTTAGTACTATTGGTTCAATGGTGCTGTAGTTCTATTGTTGCAAGTGGAAATGTGGTTGAGGGTGGTCCAGTTTGGGCGTGGGTAGCAAATGTGATGTGGGTTTTTTGAGGTTAGCAATGGCTGGATGGTGAAGCTGCCAAAAAAATGAGAAAGACAGAGAAAGGGGGAGGTGGGGCGTTACATCGGTGTTAGAAGTGCCAGACAAGTTCCACCTGGGAGTCGTACCGCTAACTGCTTTTTTGTTGTTGTTTTTTTTTTGCAAACTTTGTTTATTTAGTTTTGTACAAAGTCATACACATCATTCACAATTTAAAAAAATATAAAACATACTGTAATATCCTTTAGAAAACAAACATCAACACACAGACAAACAAACAACCTCCAGCCAATCCTACTGTGATATTTATATACACTACAGTACAGAGTATGGTTCACTCCTTAAAACGCCCAGAGCACAGCGTATGAAAAAAACCCAACAACAAATAAAAATAAATGAATTAATATTAATAATAGTACTAATGATATATAAAATATAACAAAATAGAAGAAATAACACTAGTCTGGAACAAAAGAAAAGTTAGTTTGACCAGCTACTTGTAACAGCCTCCATATCTGTGAAACTGTATCAGTGGACCCCCGTAGTGACATTCTAATTTTCTCCAGTTGGAAAGAGTAAAGACCATCCCTGAGCCAGTGAATATGAGAAGGAGGTTGTTATGACTTCAATTTAAGTAAGATGACCCTTCTGGTCAGTATAGTCAGGCTAAACAGTCTTTCTGGGAGGGGGACAAAGATGCTGAACCTGAGAATACCCCAAACAAAGCGCACTGGGGGTTAGGGTCAATTTTCCTACCAATGACATGGGAAAAAACAGCAAACACCTCACTCCAATATTTGTGCAGCCAAGGACACAGCTGTACATTTCTGATAAATATAATAGACATGGTGAATAAGTTTACAGTGAATAAGAGAATGCCTTGCACATATGGAGGATTTATGCACTCGTGTAAGGATTTGCGACCAGAGGGAGATCAGATAAAGGCTCCCCTATACCTTCCTCCCAGAGGGTCCTTATTGAATTCAAAGAATGTATACGCATTGAGCCTATTTGATTATAAAGAATTGAGATGGAGCCTTTTAGCCTCGGTACAGGCAAAAGCAAAGCATCCAGGTCGGAAACCTCAGGTAAGCTTGGAAAATTAGGAAAATTATTGAGAACAAAGCTGCGGACCTGTAAAAATCTGAAAAAAGTGTTGGGAAGTAAGAGCAAATTTTGCTGAAAGTTGTTGATAAGTGGCGAAGATATGAACAATAAACAAGTCCTTAAAAGTTCTAATGCCAAGGCTTGCCCAGGCTGTAAAATCCTTGTCCGTGAGAGAGAGAAGGAAGAAAAACGGGAAAAAAGTTGCAATCCGAAATAGCGCCTGAGTTGGTTCCGGATCCTAAGAGAGGTCTGCACTATTATATTTTTTGTGTAAACTGCAGTTGAAAATGCAATTGGCAAATACAAAAGAGCTCTGAGAGAGACGGGCTGTGCAGAATTTGCTACCATGACCGGGAGGTGTGAGGAGGAAGCAACGCTTTGAAGCCAATATAGTAAAACTCTAACGTTGGAGGCCCAATGTTAGTGTCTAAAGTTAGGTAAAGCTATGAGCTATCACCTGGAGAACCCAGGAACCTTCCTATCCCAAAGAAAATCTGAAATGAGAGAATCTAATCGGTTGAAGAAGGAGCTAGTTAAGAAAATTGGAAAAGATAGACATAACAAGGGGGAACATTCATTTTTACACCTGAATTCCCAAATATGTAAAGCTAGTGTCGGCTATTTTAAAAGAAAACATATTCTCTAGCAGCCAAGTTAACAGGCAACTCACTGTTACTTAAATTTAACTTATACCCTGAGAGCTGGCCAAAGTCTGAAAGTAGGTGCAAGGCAACGGGGACAGAAGCATGAAGATCGAAACATCAGCACAGAGCGAGACTTTCAAGGCCAGGCCATGTCGCTGTATTCCCTCAATAGATGGATTCGAACGAAGAGCGATCGCAGGAGGCTCAACAGCCAATGCATATAGGAGAGGGCTTAGTGGGCACCCTTGTCTCATTGAGCGATGAAGAGAAAAACCGAGACCGAGTATTATTAGTCCTAACAGAAGCTTGTGGATTAGAATAATGTAACTTGATCCAGGATAAAAAGGTTTTTTGAACATGTAGAACAGATATGACCATTCTACACGGTCAAAAGCTTTTTCTGCATCTAATGAAATTACTGCCTCCTCAAGACGAAGGGCCAGAACCTTAGACAAGAATTTGAAATCGTAGGGCGGTAGGAGGAGCAAGGAATAGGATCTTTATCCTTCTTCAGGAGAAGAGAAATTATAGCCTGATTAAGCGCCAAAAGCAAACGCCTATTTATATATATTTAATAATAACAGCGCGAGTTTCCCCCAGAACGTCTTGTAAAATGTAGATGGGTCGCCGTCAGGTCCCGGACACACTCACTTGGAAGAGAGCTCAGTGCAGTTGTGCAGTCCTGCACTGAGCTCTGATAGTATAATAGTATAATTCCCCAGATTGTTAGCAGTTTCTGGACTAACAATAGGCACATCGTGGTTGGTGAAAAACTCATCAAGGTCGGCATCTGTGGTCACAAATTCAGACGAATATAATTACCTGTAAAAATTCTCGAAGGCTAGATCTATTTGAGATGGATCTGTTGTTACACCCATGTTTGTCTGGATCTGGGAAATTTGACGTAAAACAGCCACCACACGAGTTTAGTGTGCAAGAAGTTTGCTGGCCTTATCACCTTGCTCGAAAAACTGTGTCCCAGACTGCAACAGACTGCAACATAAGATCAGAGGGGGTGACTGCATAAATGCTATCAAGTTGTGAATTTTTTTGCCTTAGCTTAAGCAGTTTTTCTTGTCTTCACTTATTTTCATAATGAATATATGAAATAATCTCCCTCCCTAATAAATGCCTTCAGCGATTCCCAAAGAAGAGAAGCAGATCTCTCAGGTGTTCTGTTCGTGGATAAGAAAAAAGTCAATCTGTTTCGATATAAAGTCAATGAAGCAGTCACTTGAGAGAAGACGTGTGTTCAGTCGCCAAAGTGGGCATTTAGATGACTATGTGAATAATTTAATAGTCATTAGAAGTGGAGCATGGTCAGAGAGAACAATGGCCTCATATCTACACTAGGTTAAGGAAAGCAGCAATCTACTATCAATTAGAAAGAGATCAATGCGTGATGAACAGCTGAGAAAAAAGTGTACTCTCTTTTCAAAGGACTAAGACAGCGCCATGTGTCAGACATTGAAAACTCCGGCTCTGCTGCAGCGGAAGTTGTATGCGACTACAGAGTAAAATATCCGGTTCATTTTCAAAATAAAATAAAGTCAATACGTTGAACTGTACTTCACGCGAAAATGGGAGGGGCCAGGGTTCAACTCAGGAGTCAAAGGTCGTTCAGTGGTCATTTCACACCCTGTCCACATGGTCAGCTGGTTGGTTTCTGTGGGAGGGAGTGATGGTTTGTTGTGGGTGTGGGTGTTCATATACACCACCGAGCTCATTCAATGTCTCGCGGTGAAACGACACACGAGATCTCGTGAGATCTCGTCTAGTCTCGGTAAATCCGTATATTATATTGATGATATCTCAAGCGGCTCTCCTCCGGGGGAAAGCAGAGCCGTGCAGTGGAATCACGGCATAACTCTCAGTATGGCTGGATAAAAGAGTCCAAATTTAACACCCGGACAGGACTGTAGCTCCGTCTTGACTTTTGTAAAATCAGCACATTTTTTTGCCATTGTGGGAATGTAAGACTGAGACTTGTTTGCCCTTGTAAGTGAGTGGAGCAGCTGCTCTAGCCCTGTGCAGTATTTCATTGCGTTCTTGAAACATGTTGATTTGAATCACAAAGGCTCGGGGGGCTCCCCATCTCCGGGCTTGGGGGGGGGGGGGGGTCCAGTGACCCCGGTCCAGTGCGGGCTTGCTGTCCAGACCGAGCAAGTCTTGCAGCAAAGTGGCCACAAAGTCGGTCGCCCGGGGTCCCTCCGACCCCTCCGGGACCGCAACCGCACATTATTCAATCTGGACCGTCCCTCCAAATCCTCACATTGTTAGGATAACGAGCCTGGGCAGTCAGAGGAGCAACTGTAGCTTCCAGGCTAGTTAGCCTGTCACCATAGCCATTAGCAGCACGCTCAAGGTCCGTAATAGTCTTATTGTGAGACATTACTTTGGCTTCTAGCGGGCCAAGAGCAGCTGTGATCTCCCTATCAACCGTCTCGGATACAATCAGTTCAAATCTACTCACGGCTTACTGCAGGCTGCTTTAGTGGTGTTGGATCGTCCTCGGTAGGCCATAGTTTCGGAATGTCGCCATAACGAGTTGGGCAAGGGAGTCGTTCGAAAGTTGGTAAAGAGTCCCAGTGTCAAAAAAAATCATAATAAAAGGTGAAAAACAAGTTAAAATAAACAAATTCTGGCGGAGGTCCAGCAGACGCATCTCACATGCTCAACACACCACAGTGCCCCCCTACCGCTCACTGTTTGCCAGCCAACAACCACAGTATTGACAGATACTTTTATGAATGAGAAAGCTCGGCCCATGGGACAGAGCAGACACGATGGTGCCTACAACTTCAGATGTACTATGGAAAGGCTTTCTAAGCATAATTTGATATTCTTGAAAGACAAGGGTGACCACGATGCCCTGGTTGGAGCTTTGAAGAGACGTTTTGCATGATTCTCTGCAGCTCATCCAATTGCTGGATTTAGAGCCTACTGTTTAGCTCATTTTATGTTAGCTGTTGACTATCAGGCGAGCAGGCTTCTATGATGAAAAAGACTTCAATCCAATTCAAACTTTCCAGTGTGTGTTGCACACCTTGAACCACCACCAACAGTCTTGGGCTTGAATATCCACCAACTGCCATTCGTACGCAGCCAGAGATGAGTGACAGAGTCACAGCTATGAGAGACATTTAGAAACAGAACTCTGGAGGACTGACTCAAGGTGAACAGGACCAGCTGTGGCAGCCTTTGTTTGAGTTCAGGACACAGGCAGTTGACCCAGCTGGAGTGGCTTGTGCAACAAAAAAGACCGGAACAAAGGTGTGAACCTGTTTCCCTGCATAATTGTGGAACACAAATTGCCTGGTCTGAACCAGGTTTACCAGGTGAAAGAGTGCAGCCCTAGAAGCTTGTTTTACATAAGCTCTGAATGTCATGTCCTGGTTGAAGATATTGTCAGTTCAGGAGCAGAAATTTGATGGCCTTGTCATGGTGGGGAACCTTTTGTGTCTCTATGACCTGGATAGCTATAACAACGGGGGCTCAGCCCACAGGTTCAACCAAGTCGGGCATTCTGGGTAGAGTCCAGACCAAAGTCAGTCACCTGGTCCCCCAGGTTCACCCTACCTTGTTGCAGAAGCATTGAAGAGAAGCAAGAAACCCCACCCTATAGGAACCTCTGCAAGCAAAAAAGCGCAAGGGATTATGAATACATTTAGGGAGAGTGTGTTGGAACCTTTTATCCCCTAATCGCCCACCCCTTCCGATATAATTTAAGGACAGCCATGCCATCAAAACAATCACAACATTTTGATTTTAATATCTGAACAACAACAGCAACAAGAGCAAGCTTTTAAGATAGATAAATAGCACAAAATAAAAAGTAGAATAAAAAACCATATATATATATATATATATATATAT
>CAESWR010000002.1:173022-183743 GCA_903171835.1 Mullus surmuletus | reverse complement strand
GTGACAGTGACACCGCATGTCATTTTAATTGACACTCTGCCAAAGGAGGGGAAAGAGAGGAGAGAGAGGGAGAGAGGGAGAGGGAGAGAGAGAGAGAGAGAGGGAGAGAGAGAGAGAGAGAGAGGGAGAGAGCACCTCTGCCTCCCTGAGGGCGATCTTAATTGGTAAAGTTAGGAATATAAAGTACCAAATATTTAATGTATAAAGTGGAATATATTCACTTCATGCTCGAAGGACTTTCACCAAACAACACCTGCACTCGGCAAACACATCCTCTGTCATTTCACTTCACTGGGAAAAACTACATCTCTGAATTCTTGCTGTTTTTCACCAAATTTACTGGTGATTCATAATATAGAACCACAGCTGCTGCTGCTGAAGCTCCAACCAATTTCAGTGAAGACAGTTGTCCAGATGAAGTGGTCCTCTGCTGTCCTAGTCCAAGAGACCAGTAACCAGTGAATGAACTTCGCGAGATGAGATGGAGGCAGTGAGCGTCATCTCCAGCGTGGACACCAGAGGTCCTCGCTGGGATGCTGGGAACAAACACTGAGACCAGTCAGAGTGGTGTCGCCCCCTGCTGGTGCGGCGTGCAGCGCGCGGCGCTCTGAACGCAAAGGGTTTTGTAAGCACGCGTTTGAAAGTAAGCTACGTGGCCGTAAGATCACGAAAAGTCCATCATTGTAAAAGTACTGAGCAGAAAACATCAGACGTCCATCCCCTCCTGTGTTATTATCAATACAAACGTTCTTAATTACTTATTCATATATTGTATTGTATTAATACGGTTCCTTTCGACTGATTATTGGAGTATTTATCATCATCACCATTATAATTAATCCTGCTGATGGTGATGATGATGATGATGATGATGATTATTATTGTTGTTGTTGTTGTTATTGTTATCATTATGCGTAAAAGCTTTGTAACTATCATTATTGTCTTAACTATCCCTTATATCAGAATTACCTTCGTAATAATGCAACTGCAAATACTCTTAAGTAACACACACACACACACACACACACGCACACACACACACACACACACACACATTGTTCACACTGTCTGTCTGTCCATTTCACTGCATTGTCTCATTGCACAATAAGAAAAAAAGAAAAGAAAACCTCAAACGGACTTTATTTGCGTTCCGGTGCCGTTATTCATCTGACGCGTATGCGACTGTGAGCTCTGAACCATCATCACCTCACACAAATATCTGCAGAGATGAAGGGAGAGAAGATCCGCCATGGAGCGAACACATTACAGCACGTTTGCTCCCAGCAGGAGCAGACAGAGACAAATAGTGAACGCAGAGCAGCCGCGTGTGAGCAGACTGCTGCCATATCTGGAAGCACTGGGCCGGGGTGGGCGGGGCCGGGCTCGCAGGACGCCTCCCACCTCCACCTCCACCTCCACCTCCACCTCCACCTCCACTCCTCCTCTCCGGGTTCCTCTCAGGTTTCCTCTCCTGGGTCCTCTCTTGGCCCCTTTATTGGTTCCTCTCCTGGTTCCTCTCTAGGTTCCTCTATTGGTTCCTCTCCTGTTTCCTTTCCTGATTCCTCTTCTGGTTCCTCTATTGGTTTCTCTCCTGTTTCCTTTCCTGATTCCTCTTCTGGTTCCTCTAAGGTTTCCTCCCCTGGTTCTTCTCTTGGTTCCTCTCCTGGTTCCTCTCCTGGTTCCTCTCCTGGTTCCTGTCTAGGTTCCTCTCTAGGTTCCTCTCCTGGTTCCTCTCCTGATTCCTCTCAGGTTTCCTCACTTGGATCCTCTCTTGGTTCATGGGTATAAGTTTCATTCCTGCTTGTCCTTTGATGTTTTTTGTCAGAGCTCCAGAGGTGGAGTTGACCCGGGATCCTTCTGTCCGTCCATCTGTCATGATCACCGTCTGCTGATGCTCATGTCAGCCTCTCTTCTCCCTCTCTCTCTCCATCTGTCCATCCCTCTATCATCTATCCATCTCTCCTTTCTTGAGGCTGTTTAGTCTCTTTCCTGCTCTCAGAAATGCGCGGCCTTCGTCCCTGTGGGGAAATCTGTCCTGATAAAATGTCACTCACATGCACTCACACACAAAATTACTCATAAACACACAAGCATGCACACACACTCTCGCTCTCTCTCGCACACATGCGCATAAACGCGCGCGCACACACACACACACACACACACACGCGTATCCAAAAAGCCTGTATTTGTCCTAATAAAACGTCAAGCCGGCAGCAAAATGAACTGTAATGACTTTCAGGCTGCACTAATGGCCAATAAATCCTGAATTCGGAAGCTCACACACACACACACACACACACACCCTCTCTCTCCATCTCACACACATGTACAAACACACCAACTCGGGGTCATGTTTCATGGTGTATTGCGCCGGGTTCATTCAGGAGTCAGATGGGTAAAGTTTTAAGCTGTTTTCTGCTGTTAATGACTGTTGTGCTGACTTTTATAATAACAGCATGGGAAGGAATCAGCAGGAATTAGCATGCTAGGATCATTTAAACCAATGATTCATGATGGCTGGGACTGGAAGCCATCATACACACACACACACACACAATATGACACACAGAAACAGAGTTCACACACACGCACACACACACACACAAATGCCTCCATCAGAGAATTTATTTTATGACAGTTCAGAGTCATTTTCCGGCTAAATGTACAAAATAAGGTCCCGGAAGCGATGTCTCCTTCGTCTTCCATTATCAGCCGAGTGATGGATGCATTTCATCGCTTTATTTTTGAGAGAATCAGCAGGATAAAGTGCAAATGAGAGAGGAAATTGGGTGTGAGGGATTCTGGTGTGTTAGACAGCATGAAAGAGCCCTGACAGTAAAGGTTATTAGTTCAGCTAAATTTAAGCTCAGTGAAACTGCGCTTTATTTTGAATGAATAACAGGAGCGCCGGACGAGTTGATGTTGTCGCCTGCAGACACTGCGAGCAGGAAACCATCTGCACAAAATGCAAAGAAAACATTCTGTGCATCAACGAGGAGCTGCAGGGCTCCATCGCCAAGATACACTGTAAAAAACTGTCAAACACAATCCTCACCAGATGAAGGCTGTGACACACTCATCATTCACACACACACACACACACACACACACGTAAATATAGAATCCTCATCATGTCAGACCAGCCCCTGTGATACTGGTCTTAATGGGAACCATCAAGTCTTTGTTGTTGTGTTTATCTGAGCTCCTCCGTGTTGTGATGCGCCATCACACCTCCACTCTTTTATCAGACTTCGTCAGTCTCCTTCACTGCAGCTGGACGGATGATACACACACACACACACACACACACACAGACACAAACAATTTCTTTAACACACATTAGTGTACTCACTCCTGAAAACCAAAGACAAAAGTAGAAAAATAAATGAATGATCAAAAGAAAATTAAAAATACATTAAAAGAAATAAGTAGAAAAATAAATAAACGAAAAGACATGATCTTATTGCATACAATTTATTTGTTGGAGATTTTTGGATACATTTCTTGTGGTGCCTGAACTTCACTAAAACGATCTGAGGCCACAAATGGATCCAAATGTCCTCACAGGGTGAAACACTGACGGACTCGCAGGGAACCAACAAAGCTGGTGCGAGCAGCTGCTGAATCACTGAGGGGAAAAGGAAGAGCTGAGCGAAGGACGGGAGCAGAAGCCGGGCTGACGGTGAAAACAGCAACATACAGATTAGAAACTACATCCACCACCAGTGAAACGGCAAAGCGGGAATCACAAGCGGCGGCAGTGTGAGCTGCTGACATCAGAGGCAGCGCCGCGCTTTGTGGAGGCGTGAAAGGACGCCGCCGCCGCCGCTTTGCGCTCGCATTTCCATCACACTGCAACACCGCGCCACTCGCATTAGTCGCGCCGACGCTGTGGACGCCGGCTTTGTGCCGATGAAAGGCCGAGGCAGCGACACGCAGGTCGGTGCTGAGCAGAAGTGACACCTGCTGCCTCGGTGGTCGTCAGAGACCACTTACACAAACCTGCTCGCTCGCTGGGAGGACGACTGCTGCTCGCACCGCCGCCACATCACGCCACGCAACGCCACACCACGCTCCACAACGCCACACAACGCCACGCAACGCCACGCAACGCCACGCAACGCCACACCACGCTCCACAACGCAACACAACACCACCTGACTCCACTCCACTCAACCAGACTCTACTTGACTCCACTCAATTCGACTCAACATCGCTCGACTCCACTTGACTCCACTCCAACTGACCCGACTCCACTCTATCGAGTGTGTGTGTGTGTGTGTGTGTTCGTGTGTGAGTGTGTGTGTGTGCATCAGAAGCATGAGACACAGTGAGCACAACATGCACCAACCCCTTGAGGCAATTCTGCTAAACTACAAGCACAATTCCTGCTTTACACTCAAACAGCATTTTTAAAACACACCTTTTCAAAACACTCGACAATTCTCTGCATTTGGCACAATTTTCATGAATTGCGCTTCTATCCACTGCCTCACCACACGGCAAACATTTGACAGCCAGAGCTTCAGCATCAAAGGACGTCCTTCAGTTTGGGAGCAATGGAAGCCAACAGTGGAAACACAGGCAGAGAGTCTCTCTTTCTCCCCACGATGCAGTCACTGACCCTGTGTTTGGATGCAGAGCACTGACTGTGCAACACTGTGCTGGTTGGGGCTACGCTTTTATTGGGAAAGCAACTTGCAGGTCAAACGACCCACAGAGCCAAAGCTGCACATCAGTCTTTGAGGGAAACGTCTCCATCAGAGGCGGAGATGTGAGGGAGTGGAGATCAGCAACACCAACAAAGACCAACGCTGGGAACCAGTGTGGCTTCATATCAAAATATTCATCTTCATGTGGACGTGCTGGTGCCGTTAGGGACAAAACATACCTTTCTAAGTCCTGAATTCATTCTTTTTAATCCATTTTTAATAACTTATCTTCTCGGGTGAGCTGAGATGATCCCTGATGTTGTGATCAGAGGAAGGTTTCTGATGCAGCCACTGAGACAAACAAACTCCAGTCTGATGCAGAGATGGAAGTGTGAGGAGCATCACGAGGTGGACTGATCAGCACACGCACACATACACACACACGCACACACACACACACACGAACACACACACACACACACGAACACACACACACACACACACACACACACACACACACACACACACACACACACATACAAGGCTGTAATTTCCATGACCAGTGAAGCCTTTCTGACATACTGTCAGTGGAGCAGGAGGGGAAAAGACATCCAGTGATGTGTGTGTGTGTGTGTGTGTGTGTGTGTGTGTGTGTGTGTGTGTGTGTGTGTGTGTGTGTGCGTGTGCGTGTGTGTGTGTCCAGACTTCCTGTGAGTCACTAAACTCATGTGTGGTGTTTGTTTGTAGGCAGTTCTTCCCGTCTGCTGCCTGGCCTCCACCACCTCCTGGCTGCTGTGAGCAGGTCTTCCAGCTCAGGCTTCCTCGGTTCCTGTGCTGCAGCAGGGTGATGGATCAGAGGAACATCTCCATGCCATGACACCTGGACCAGCATGCTTCTCTGTCTTCAGAGTGTGCTGTGGTTTGACCTCAGTGTTTGGGAGTCGTGTCTTCAGCACATCTTCTTGCTGGTAGATGAGCTTCACACAGGTGTCTTCTGATGGTCACAGCTGTCCTGGGTAACTTCAGGGTGTCTTTGGTTTCCCTGGAGCTGATCATCAGCTGAGTCTTTGTCATCCTGGATCTTCTTCCATCCAGTCCAACGCTGGTCTTCTGTTTTCTTCCAGGTATCTCTGGTTTGACTCTCCATCTTAAAGCGTTGGAGTGCAGACGATGGCTTTCTGCACCTCCTTCACCTCTCCAATCAACATTTCAATTGAAGTTCGCTGGCTGGGGGAGGAGCCGCATTTGGGGTCTTTTTCAGAGAGCTGAAGCTTTCCATTCCAACATCAGAGTCATGCTGAAGCTGCTGCTATCTGACCTTCACCCACACAAACACCAAAGTCCAGCTCATCTCATAGAGGAGCAACTGAGGGGTTTGTGAAGTCTGCCATGGACAATAACTGTGTGTGTGTGTGTGTGTGTGTGCGTGTGTGTGTGTGTCTGTTGCCACAAGCAGTACTCTAATCCGCTGGGACACATCACTGGAACCTTCGCCCACTGTGGCAGTTTCAGCTCATTGATTTGTGTGTGTGTGTGTATGTGCGTGTGTGTGTGAGCGCACACATGGGCCTGCCAACATATGTATGTGTATGTGTCATTGTGTCCAAAACAACTTCTCTCTCTCTCTCTCTCTCTCCCTCTCTCTCTCTCTCACACACACACACACACACACACACACACCAACACACACACTCAACCCTTCACAGCAAAAATATTGTTTTTTCGCTATGAGCTGCTATCCTCATTACACACACGCACACACACACAGACACACACACACACACACACACAGAGCAAAGACAACCCCAGGGACTGTCTTTGTGGATTTGCTCTCCCCTCTTTTTTCTTCTCCTCCCCATGTGTTCACAGGCTGCTCTCTCTCACTCTCTCACTCTCTCACTCCCCCCCCCCCCCACCCCCCAGCCTTCTACAAAGTATCCCGGGTCCGAGGAGGTCAGCCGTGTGTCTTCCACCTGCTCGCCTCCATCTCCTCTGATCCTCCTTGTGAAAGATGCTCTCCTCCACGAGGACCTGAAGGAGGACAGCATCCATCCATCACTTTACTGTCACATCTCATCTACAGCGTCAGAGAGCTGATCGCGGCTCACACTTACCTTTGAGATGTTTCACGATTTTTGGTGAAGTTAGTTGAGTTTGTGATGACCGAGGAGCTTTGGACCAGGAGGAGGTCTGCTGCTGGACTCTGACGCAACGGCAGTCAGTGACGTGAGCACGGACTCAGTGACGTTAGCATTTCCCTGCTGAGGGGCCGAGAGAGAGACAGGCAGAGAGAGAGACATGATTGACTGTCACAGTAACACTCAGATGAAGGTGAGAAGGTGAAAACGTCCTCCTGCTTTTCTTAAACTTGGATAAAGTGACACACAAATGAGACCGTCCATTTGTGCTCCAACAGGACTCATTGAATTCTTACAGTATTGACATGATAACAACCTGAATCCAGCTACTAAGAATATTCTCATGCTTCCGTCTCTGTGAGGCGTGCGAAGGCCGACTCGCACTCCTGTGTTTTGTTGCGGCGCTGCGTGACGTGGACATGTTTAGGTCTCCCAGCAGCTCCTATAGAATGACGGCCGGTGTTAATTAAACACGACGCGGCTGAATCCCACCATGACCAATTTAATTTCCTCCTGTCTGGATGGGAAGTGAGAGCAGCGTGTCGGGAGGGAACTGTCGGAAGGCACGGCGTCCGCGGGGAGCCCAGTGGCAGACGGACCGGCTAAGAATAGCAAAGCCAGCCCAGATGAGTGGATGGAGGAGCCATTCACCCATCCTGGGCTCATCACCAAAGCTGGAGATGCTTCCTCTCCGTGCGAGTCCAGCCAGTCAGAGACCAAAAACTAAAGCCAGCGTGGAGGCGAGTCACGACATGAGACGCACAAACCCAGTGGAAGAAACGCCTTGGCTCTCAGCTGGTGCTCACACGTGGCACTGGCTGTCAGAAGGAGCTTCTTCCAGCTCCATCTTCAGACCTCTCCGGGACCCGGAGGAGGTGCTGGGTGAGGACCATCAGCTTCACTAACAGTTATCATAGAGTCTGCATGTTTGGAGTTATTGATCCTTCTGAGGACAAGTTGATCATAGTCATACGATAATTACTGTCACATCATGATGGTTGGTAGATGCGCTGTTAGATGCACCTTGAATTTCTCTCAAGCATGTCCACACATCACGATTTCCTAACTCTGAGGAGATGTTTGAGATGTTCGAGAGTCCACTCATGAGAGGGTCTCGCCCACTAGGGTCTCGTCCTCCAAGCCAGAAGTCTCTCAAAAACCAAGAAGAAGAAACACAGCAACAACCGGAAAACACAACACGCAACATGGAAGAGGATGTACTAGAGCTGCTCCTCCATTTCTGAAGTCCACCAAACTCTCTGCTTCAGGTCGGCCATGTTTGTTTTCATCTCCGCCTGCTTCCTGGTTCCTCAGTCAGCTGCTTCCTGATTGGCTACATTCCGTTCCACGTCACAATTCACAGAGTCATGACTCGGGAGTCGTCGGCTTTCCACACACACATAAAGATTTTGGCTCATAAATTAAAGAATGAACAAGTTGAATATTTACGATTGTTGGCCCCGCCCCTTTTTGGAGCCGATTACAGGCACAAAATTACTCTTAACACTGGATCGGAATCATCTTAGAGGAGCATCTTGGAGGAGCATCTTGGAGGAGCATCTTGGAGGAGCATCTTGGAGGAGCATCTTAGGGGACAGAAGCTCATCTGGGGTTTGCTGTCCCTGGTCAGGACAAAAACAGCCTCGTTATCTTGATGTGTGGAGCCGCATCAGTGTCACAATTTCATCCTGTAAGTGAACTTTGACCCCAGCTGTCCTTCTGACTGGTGGTCTTTGGACTGGGACCGCCCATCATCCTGCAGTGTGAACCGCCCTTCAGTCAGAGCTCACACACAAAGTCAATGATGTATCTTCTGATGTGTAAGAAGGAGCCACTGCTGACATGTTCAAGTCATGTTCAAGAATAATTGTAGAAGTTTGTTACAGAAGAGAAAAGTGTCCAATGGTCAGTCTGAGAGCAGCTCGCTCCGCCAGTGCTGAGAGCTCTCTCCCTCTTCGGTTGAATACGGCTCCTTAAATAAAGTTGGAATTGTTTTGAGCACAAGCTTTGTCGATCAGAAAAAGGTGTTGCTCGACATGGGTGAGATCATTTTACACCCATTAGCTCTCTGAATGTTGACGTCATACATGGAGCCCCTTTCTGAGGTCACTCCAGGTCAACCATTTCATCTAGGTCCTCAAATCCGATGCCATCGCTCAATGTGATGGAAACCTATTCCAGATGGGTGCGAGAAAAACAGCACAACAGTGTGTGTGTGTGTGTGTGTGTGTGTGTGTGTGTGTGTGTGTGTAAACGACATCACACAACGGATGTAGATGTTAAGTTGCAATCATTTGTCTGCCGCCTCATTGCTAGTAGAAGCTCAGTCATGTGACCGAGCCTTCCGTCCTCGTTGGGGCACTAAAATGTCCTGATGCTCCAAAATGGCTGCGCTAAAGTGGTTGTATGTTTCCATTTGTGAGACAAATATGCTGACAGAGTTTGGTGTGTGTGAGGATCTCGTTGGCTCACCGAGCTCTGCTGTCCTGCCTGTGCTCAGTCCAGCTGTTTGCTGGAGGCTCCTCCAAGGTTCTCCCGCTTCATTCCCGACACATCCATCGTCCATCCGTCCTCCTCTTCTCCAAGTGCTCATTTTTGTGCAGTTCTGCCTTTAATTTGAGATTTTATGGTTGACATTATTGCAGCTACCATGCAGGGGATCAAACCTGGCTTTAGCGCGGGAGGAGCGGGAGAGTCGTCTCCAGGGAGCCGTGACAAAACAACGTTACTTTAGCCTTGACGGAAGTGAGAAAAGATTGACTTCCACCTCATTTTATCATCATGGGGAGACTGATGGGGGGAAGATAGTGGATTCAAAGGAAAAAGACAACAGCACACCAAAGCCATCACCTCTGGGAAGGATGAGGAGTCTCTCTGTCCTCGGGTTGAAACTACTCCAATAAACAATCCCATAATAGTTGAATGGGGGGGCAGCAGCTCGGGGTGAGCAGTGAGGAGCTCACTGAGACACAGAGCAGCCGGGTCGCCTCGCCTCAGACAGGGACAATCAATAAACAGAGCTGAAGGCTGAGCACAAGTCTGAGCAGAGAACGAGTTATTCCACAAGTCACATGACGGAGGAAAAGTGGTGGTGATGTCACGCTGTCTGCGAGGTGAGGAGCTGAGTGCTGAAGAAGCAGCCACTCACCCTCCTTCATCCTGTGGCTTCATTAGCAGGGTTTGACAAGTTCAATCAGTCAATCAATCAATCAATCAATCAATGTATTGGTCCCCTATGGGGCAATAGCTGTGCAGCAGTGGGAGCAAAACATAAGATATACAAATGAAGTTTAACGCAGCAAATGAATCCAAAACTACAACCAATAACATGAAAATAACGAGCCATATTGACATTTTTGTTATTGTGGAAAAAGCAGGTGAAGAAGTCGCAGCCACTGCAGCATTTCTGACATTTTCTGCAGCCCTGAACTCAGAATCAGTTACTGTTACACTCGCGCCCTTCACTCACATATTCATAGTGTCCAACCAGTGCACTCGCAGTGAAATCACATAACTTAATACTAAAAATGATCATGAGGATAATAATAATAATAATAATAATGATGATAACGATAATAACTGTAGAGGAGCAGTGTGTCAACTAATGGTGACACTTAAAGATAATTAATCATTAATATTATATTTAGTTTAAGGAAATAAATAAAAACACATTATTGCTACACACTCCTTTAAAAGTTGCCGAACTTCCACTGAGAGAAGAAATATTTTGCATAAGCGTGAGTGGGAGTGAGGGTCTTCGGGGGTTCAGGGTGACACTTTGACTCTGTGTGTGTGTGTGTGTGTGTGTGTGTGTGGGTGTGTGTGTGTGAGACGCCTCGTCGAAGAGGTTCAGCCGAGTTAGCTCCTACTAAAGTTGACGTGCCATTAGAATATACACGGCATATAAATATATATGAATATATATATA
>CAESWR010000002.1:160402-166263 GCA_903171835.1 Mullus surmuletus | reverse complement strand
ACACGCATCTGGCCCTTTCAATAGTGGCTGTGTGTGTGTGTGTGTGTGTGTGTGTGTGTGTGTGTGTCCTCTGGGCTCTGCTGATGGTCGAGGCGTCACAGTGAGGCCGGTGATGGGGGCGTGTCTGTCGTGCTGACTCCGCCCCCCTGGTCAAACACTGACGGCGAAACAACGGCAGGTGCCAGGACAAGGTGTGAAGAAGGAGAGAAGCTCCAGCAGAGTCTGAGAGAGGAGAAGCTGCCAGCTGAGAGGGAACGGCCTTCCAAAGCTGCAGCTGAGAAACTTTCTTCTCCAGCGGCTGAAACATCAGCAGCTGGAGGAAAGTTTGACTTGTTTGTTGTCAATGAAAGCGGCTCTGTGGGTGGGCCAGAGATCTGCTCTCATCCTCCTTCTACACACACACACACACACACACACACACACACACACACACACACACGCTCTGGTGTCTCCAAGCATTGTATTATTGATAGAGAAGCAGTCAGAGGGAGATGTTTCGCACCGCAGCTGAATAAATCAACACCATGAATAAATCACCAAATCAAACCACATTTACAGCCAGGAGACGCCATCACACAGCCCTGCTGCTCCTCCACCTCCTCCTCCACCATCTCCACCTCCACCTCCTCCTCCTCCTCCTCCATCTCCACCTCCACCTCCTCCTCCACCTCCTCCTCCATCTCCACCATCTCCTCCTCCTCCTCCATCTCCACCTCCATCTGCTCCTCCACCTCCTCCTCCTCCATCTGCTCCTCCACCTCCTCCTCCATGTCCATCTGCTCCACCTCCTCCTCGTCCTCCTCCATCTCCTCGTCCTCCTCCTCCTCTTCCTCCTCTTCCTCCTTCTCTTCCTCCTCCTCTTCCTCCTTCTCTTCCTCCTCTCCACCTCCTCCTCCTCTCCTCCTCCTCCACCTCTTCTCCCCTCCTCCTCCTCTCCTCCTGTCCTCCTCTCCACCTCCTCCACCTCCTCCACCTCCTCTGTTCTCCTCCTCCTCCTCGTCCTCCTCGGCCTTTAATTTCCTTGTGCAGTTTCTTCCTCGTCTGCCCTTTTTCTTTGTTTCGTGTTCTCTCTCATTTCACTTTGAGACTTTTTACAAACTTCTCTTGAGGAAATGGTGGCAGCGCACACACACACACACACACACACACACGCACGCACGCACGCACGCACGCACGCACACACACACGCACGCACGCACGCACACACACACGTGCGCACACACACACACACACACACGCACACACACACACACTCGCCGCGTGGTCAAGTCCATCACTCCTGACTGCCGTTGGCGATGCAGACTCAGAACCTGCAGGACAAATCTATAATTTTCGGAGCAAAAAGTGCTGAAGGTGTTTGGACGAGAGGAGATCGATGGAGATCAATGGAGCCGTGAAAGTGGTAAACTGAGGAGAGGAAAAGTCCACGAGGACGAGACGGCAGACAGAGAGACAGACGAGACGCTTTGCTGAGATTTGTTTCAGTGAAGCTGTAGCCTCGAGGGTCCAATCACAAAAACCTCAGGACATTAGGACAGCAGGACACTAGGATGTGAGGACATCAGGACATCAGGACATCAGGACATCAGGACATTAGGGTGTGAGGACATCAGGACTTCAGGACATCAGGACATTAGGGTGTGAGGTCAGTAGGAAACTAAGATTAGGACGTCAGCACGTGAATAACTGGGTCGTGTAGTTTAAATATACAGGATCAGTTTCAGTCCCGCACTGCTACTCCTCCCACGCACATTAGGCTCCTCCCACACACAGACACCTCGATCTTAGGCTCCTCCCACACACAGACACCTAGATTTTAGGCTCCTCCCACACACATTAGGCTCCTCCCACACACAGACACCTAGATCTTAGGCTCCTCCCACACACAGACACCTAGATCCTAGGCTCCTCCCACACACATTAGGCTCCTCCCACACACAGGCACCACAATCTTAGGCTCCTCCCACACACATTAGGCTCCTCCCACACACAGACACCACAATCTTAGGCTCCTCCCACACGCATTAGGCTCCTCCCATACACAGACACCACAATCTTAGGCTCCTCCCACACACATTGGACTCCTCCCACACAGACGGCCCCTCCCACACACATTATGCTCCTCCCACACACAGACACCACAATCTTAGGCTCCTCCCACACACAGACGGCACGCTCACTTCCATGATCAGCTCTTTGCTGTGTCGGCGCTCGGAGAGGAAATCGACGGCGTGGAAGTCTGTCAGCAGGGCAATAACCTTTGACTGGTTTATCTGCCGCCATCGCGGCCGAGGCGTCCTGGAAAGTTTTTATTACGCATTATCATATTATTTTATTAAAATTCTGCGGATTTCCTTTCGTCACATCAGATGATTTTTGTGGGTTTATATGACGAAGCCGCTGACGCTCGCGTCTCGCCGTGATCGGGCGATATTGAGAGGTAATAAATCCTCACGGCCTGAACTCTGACAGCCGTTATTGGAAGTGAGAGGACATTGGTGTATTTGTACACATTAGTGTGACAAAATCACCTCCTCCTCCTCCTCCTCCTCCTCCTCCTCCTCCTCCTCCCTCCTTCCTCCTCCTCCTCCTCCTCCTCCTCATCCAGCTCCCTGAAAGACTCACTGTTCTCCTTCATCACACACACATGGCCAGCCTCGGCGGGGGCGGCAGAGTGGGAGATGCACATACACACGCACACACACACGCACACTAACACACACACACACGCACACGCACACGCACACGCACGCATGTCAAGAGCACCAAGATGTTTCTCGTTCCACAAACTTGGGGACAGTTTTTTTGAAAACTCTGTTGCATCAGAAAATAGCAGCGACTGAGATCTTCTGTAGTTTGGAAGGTAGAACGTCTCTCATACTGATTCCCACTTCACCGCGGCCCTCCCAGTGTTTCTGTGTGTGTGTGTGTGTGTGTGTGTGTCGCCGTGTCACATGAGACCGTGAGTTGTTTTAGTCAGAGACGGGCCGCCATGGGCCGACAGGAAGTGGTGAAGCTTTCTCTGCTTTGCATGGAACACGTTTCAGCAGTCCTGGACCTTCTGAAATACAAAGTATTTGGGTGAAAATGAGATGAGATGGAGGAGAGACGGAGGACGAGAAAGGGAGGATGAGGGACGGAGGACGAGAAAGGGAGGATGAGGGACGGAGGAGGCCGAGCGCAGCGGAGAAGTGGAGTGTGCCAGGGGGGCGGAGTCAGAGGGGGGCGGAGTCAGAGGGGGCGGAGCCAGAGGATGCTCGCTCTAACATGGCTTCATCTGCCCTTCAGAGGTTGAAGAGTCACATGACTGCCGAGTGAAAGGAAAAGACCAGCGAGCGTCAGGAGTCTGAGGCTCCGACCGAAGCTTCTGAGGAATCGTGGAGGAGAAGGTGCTGAGACGGTGATGATGTCATCATCGGGATTCAGGTGACATCATCCAAAGTGACGGGAAATGATGTGATTACACAGTAAATGAGTCGATCTGATGTAGCTTTTTTTATTTTCTAAATAGAAATAAAAATACACAGATTTTGCAGAAACGAACAAAATGAAAAAAAGTGGATTTTTTCGTCAGTCATTTTGAAAGAATACGTTTTAATGAATGAGTATTTATGTCATGTTGTGATTGGGATAAATTGCGTAAAACATAACAGTACCTGTTAGTATACAAAGTAAGTATGAAATATATTTATAGGTAATAAATCTAAGATTACATCACACAATATGTGTAATGAGGCACATTTCTCAGGAACCCAATTTCAGAGTGCGTATTTTCATATGTTTTATTCCTATTTTGATTGTTTGATTGTTTGATTTTGATTGTTGTGTGTTTGGAGTCTGCTTTGGCTCCAGCAGAGACGATGAGAATGTGTTTCCACTGAGTGATCTGAGCTCGCTGCAGAACCGGCCGAGTCTCCTCTGCGACGACTTCCTGTTCGCAAGACTCCATTTGAAAAATAAACAAATAAATCCTCTTTTTGGGACAGAAAAAACCTGTCATTTCAAACTCTTTTCCCGCCTCAGCGTTCTATCAACGATGGCTCGTCTTTACACGGTCAGTTCCATCTTTAAATGTAGTTTGCTCCATTTTGTCCTCACGGGCCTGTTTGGCCCACGAGTTGTTACTGTGAGGTAGTCGTTTAAAGTGAGTGAGTGATGCAGTCGCTCCTCCCGCAAAAATCAGGCTCAGAAAACCCCAAACATTTGGTGATGTGCTTTCCCGAGTTTGTTTGATTCTGACCTTTCCTACATGTTTTTATACTCTGATATTGTGACGATGTTGGTGGAATAAATAAACTATAATTAGAAAAAATGATTTCAGACTTTTGTTTGAGGCAGAAAAATGGATTAATTACAGTGAGAGTGTTGAGATTACTGTCATGAAAAGATTCACATTGGGCCTTTTGTTGTTGTTTAGGTTTTTTACAGGAAAATTGATAATAATAATAATAATAATAATAATAACAATAATAATAATAACAACAACAATAATGATAATGATAACAACAACAACAACAACAACAATAATAATAATAATAATAATAATAATAATAATAATAATAATAATGATGGGTCCAGTTGTTTGTCAGTGTTATTAATTTATTAATGTTGTATATACTGTGTGTATATATTTTGTATATCTGAGTGTGTATATGTTTAAAATGTGTTTTTATTTCATTCCTTTTTTTATGCAACAACCAAACAAGGTATATTCCTTGTATGTACAAATACACTTGGCAGTGTAGTATTTTCTGTTTGTAATTCAGATATATATTTCTCCTAATATCAAAGGACACAAAGAGCAGAACTTTTACTTCCTTTGTTTACGCATGTTTGATATTGTTTGCACGTCTTCTTAAATCAGTATTATTGTTACTGTTATTGTGTGTATGAAGACAAGCCTTGGAGGGCGGAGACACGGTGAGCAGCCAACACACACACGGCAGAGACAAAGAATCATGATAACAATAGAAGGGAGGAAGAAGAAGAAGAAAGTGCACATTGTCAGCTGATCTGTGAAACATTAAAAATTGTAAATCAATATAAAAAAAATACATTGATAATTTCAAGTCAGATTAAAAATAATAATGTCAGACATCCTGTGGAAGCACTTTCCAAACGTGAGCTTCATCAGTGAGAGGCTTCAGAATGAATGATTTATTTTTTATAATTCACAGAAAAATCACTGTTATCACTCATTCTAATCACCGTTTAACGAAGCTCCTCATATTGCCCCCCCCCCCTCCCCCGCGCCCCCCCGACCAGGAGAGCAGCTGTGAATAAAACATCCGAGGGCGGCCCAGGGAATCGAGTCAGCGAACAAAAAGAGGAAAAGAGAAATGAACTTCTTTTTCCTCCAAGTACCATTTAAACTTTTTTTTAACTTCGTCAGATGTTCTAACATGTTTGAAGCTGCTGAAGCTGCTGCTGAAGCTGCTGCTGCTGAAGCTGCTGCTGCTGAAGCTGCTGCTGCTGAAGCCGCCGCCGCCGCCGCCGTGTCAAACATCCAGTCTGCCACCGCCGCCAAACTGCCGCCTTCATTTGACTAAGTGCCTCATTGCTATGGATATATTCACTGTTCTAAGACGGGGTGAAAGGCAACATTTTGTATGTGCGTGTGTTGGTGAAACACACACACACACACACACACACACACACACACACGGAACGGGAAGAATAATGTAAGTGTTCCTGGGAAATCATGACTGGAAATGGGGGTTGATTTAACAATTGAGTAAAAGAGATGATGTTGCATGATGTGTGTGTGTGTGTGTGTGTGTGTAACATGGATTGAACTGTAAGCACAGTGGATTGAGGGTCTTGGCGTGAGTGCTGGAGCAGCAGCAGCGCTCGGAGGAAGC
>CAESWR010000002.1:155402-157902 GCA_903171835.1 Mullus surmuletus | reverse complement strand
TGTAAAGTGTGTGTCTGTATGTCGGGTGTGCCTGAGAGTGGGAGTGTGTGTGAAAATGTCACACATTAATACTCAAAACTCTACTGCGCGCACGTGTGTGTGTGTGTGTGTGTGTGTGTGTGTGTGTGTCTCATTCCGTCTCTGTAGTGCAGAATGGGGAATTCCAATAATAATCATAAAACCTACTTTATTTTCTCTGTTTGAGGTGAGATCGCTGCCTTTCCCCCCTCGCCGCCGCTTTGAAGCTCGCTCAGCCAATCAACTCGCACACACAAACCCGCGCACACACACACGCGCGCACACACGCACGTCCTCTCGTGTGCAGTTGTGTCGGCCGAGGCGATCGTTAGAGTTATTACATGGAGTGTTGTCTGCCTTGTTACATTTTCACTTTATGAGCTGAGAGCCCGACACGGCCCCTCAGTGCTTCCAATAGGCAGCCGCTTAGGTGTGTGTGTGTGTGTGTGTGTGTGCGTGTGTGTGTGTGTCTGTAGCTACCGCCAACTTTACCAAATGCGATGATTTAATAAACACAGCAGGTGGACGAGAGCATATGTCGGAGTGATAGAAGAGGAAAAAGAGGTTTGTTTGCCTGCGAGGAAGCCAAGACATGAATCTGATGATTCCATCTGTGTGTGTGTGTGTGTGTGTGTGTGACTCCCATTATAAGATGAAGATGAAGATGGAGAAGAAGATAAGAGGAAACATGCTGAGTTGGTGGTGGCCACGCCCACCCAGAGCTCAGGTGGCTCAGAGGGAAGAAACTGGAAGTAGAAAATACAAAATACACCACAAACACTAAAGCAGCTTCCAGGACTGAGCACACGTGTTTGTGTATGTGTGTGTGTGTGTGTGTGTGTGTGTGAAAGACATGGCTGGTGGACAAGCAAAGACATTCCACGCCAAAGTGAGATCAGCAAAGCAGCAACAAAGACCAACACTGGAAACCAGTGTGGCTTCAGAATTACTGAAATATTCATCTTTGCAGGGAAATATTGGAATAATTGGGTCTAAAGAACCTAAATAAAGTGAGATCATTCATCTATATTTGTATAGATCTTTTTGTGTTTACATAAATGGCTGCTCATTTCAAGAGGTCAGGGGGTCAAGGTGTTTTTTATTTTATTTTAATATTATGGTTGTGCAGAGACGTCATCATCCATACATGTGTCTGATCTGCGGTAAAATGACACTCATCGGTATCTGGGTAGAAAAGTGAAAGTGGGCGTGGCTTAAGAACAAATAGATAGATTGAACTCTGTGGATCCCTGTGGACTGATGCCCTCAGGCAAATCAACGTTCTTGTAGCATATAGACAACAAGATAAGAAACACAATAATACAAAATAGAGATGGAAAGACATAGAAAAGCAGATTAAATCAAATCTAAGTCATCACAAATGTAAGTCGTCAATAATCAAATAATAAATAGATTAAGTACATCGATCAGAAATAAGCTGACCTTTGTAACGAGTGTGTGTGAGTCCACTTGGAGCTTTGGTTTGAGGTGATCTAACAGTGTTCACCTCTGAGAGTTCACCGACCTGATAATCAACCCAAACAAATATAGATAATCAATCACATCCGTCGTAGGTGAACAATTTACTGATAATCATTCAAATACTTTTACGTATCTCTGCCTGAACGCAACCATCGTTGGTGCAGCATCTGTCAGTAGGGCTGAATGCTGAATCTGCACACACACACACACACACACACACACACACACACACACACACACACACAGTGGTAAATCTTTTTCTGTCACTAATAAAAAATATGTCCACAATTGAGTGTAATTGAAGTAAAATATACTAACTGAAATGTAGTAAAACCACATCATAATATCACACAAAGTTTCTCTTTTAATTAACAGTCTTTAATGAATCATTCTATCGTTGTTTAAAGTCACGTGTGAAATTATTCCAATAATATCTGATGTCAGCGGACAAACACACTCATCAAAGTTTGTTTTGTTTTTATAGAAAATACTGTCACAATTTATTTTGGACAAACTGTCTGTGTGTGTGTGTGTGTGTGTGTGTGTGTGTGTTTGTATGTTTTCAAAGACCGTCATTATAGATTTTAAATATCTTTTTGTGTTCATTCTGTCACATTTGTTTTGTCCTTCTGTGTGTGTTTCTATGTTGCTCCAATGACAGCACGTATGCTAAGCTACAAGCTAAAAGCCCATCAAACATTCCTGTATATATTCTTTAAGCATGGACATGGAGGAGCAGGAAGAGGACATGGAGACCCTGAGTGAGGTCCAGTCCCCACGCCAGGTTCTGCTGGTTCTGCTGCTTTTGTTGGTTCTGATAGTTTTGTTGGTTTTCTTGGTTCTGCTGCTTTTGTTGGTTTTGTTGGTTCTGATGGTTTTGTTGGTTCGGATGGTTTTGTTGGGGTTCTGATGGTTTTGTTGGTTCTGATGGTTTTGTTGGGGTTCTGATGGTTTTGTGGGTTCTGATGGTTTTGTTGGTTCTGATGGTTTTGTTGGGGTT
>CAESWR010000002.1:140232-150591 GCA_903171835.1 Mullus surmuletus | reverse complement strand
CACACACACACACACACACACACACACAAAGGCTGGTCCGGCTGCTCTCATGAGGGACATGTTTGCGCTGAGTGTGTGTGTGTGTGTGGGTGTGTGTGTGAGTGCAGCTGGATGAGAAGGCGCTGCTGTGCTGGCAGCAGCAGATGGAGGTGGAGGAAGTGATGGATGTTCTGAGCTGACTGAGTCCTCCACGGCGGCCAGGAGGGTGTGTGTGTGTGTGTTTGTGTTTGTGTGTGTGTGTGTGTGTGAGGTCAGAGGTTGCATGTTGATGGTGGAGATCTCAGTTTGAAACCCTGAGCAGGTCAGGATGTCTGAGGGAGGAGGATGGAGAGAAAGGAGGAGAGTCCAGCCCACTTGTTGAGCAAAGTTCTTCTCCTTCCGCCTCCCGATGAGGAGGAAAACTCACCAACTTTCTAATGTAAACATGTTTGTTAGTGCAAAGCTGTGAGAGGCTGAAACCATCACCACCGCTGAAGCAGCAGGTGTGTGTGTGTGTGTGTGTGTGTGAGTGTGTGTGTGAGTGTGAGAGACACCTTTTCAGCTTTTTCTTTCTCTGAGTCTCTGTAACTTCCCTCCTTGCGTGACATCGTCTTAATCCATGGCAGATAATCGATCAGTGGCAGATAATCAATCAGTGGCAGATAATCGATCAGTGGCAGATAATCGATCAGTGGCAGATGCTCCGCCTCTCTGGGTCACAATCATCTTGCTTTTGCTACAACAAAATGTCATGACCATTCAACTTTTTGCTGAACTGGCAGCTGATTGTCATTCATGTGGTAAACTAAAGGGTGTGTGTGTGTGTGTGTGTGTGTGTGTGTGTGTGTGTGTATGTTCTTTATGACCTTGTGTGACACCAGTCGGACATACTGGGCTCACTGGGACCGGTCATTTTTCTGAGAGTTTCCTCTTGTCTAATTCTTCTGTATGTTCGATGTGATTGATTATAGATTTTATTATCAATCAGAAGTTTCCAGTCATGCAGAAACCAAACTGTGACCACATCAAATCAAACTGGCTGTGATTATTCGGCTTAGCTGCCTCAGGACTTGCCCGCCTGCCCTGAAACCCCCCCCACACACACACACACACACCAAACCTGCAGTGTGTGTATTTGCTGTATCTGCGAAAAACTGGATATTTAGCTCTGACACTGTCTCTTTTTTAATTTCCTTCCCTCCACTTCCTGCTGTGTGTGTGTGTGTGTGTGTGTGTGTTTTGGTTGCTTGTCAGGCTGTGACTTTCTGACTTTCTCCTGGTCAAAAGGAAAATTGAACTTTGTTGGCTCCTTTGTGGCGACAGTAAGCAAGATCAAACTTAAGAACTGAAGAAGACAAGAGTGTGTGCGTGTGTGTGTGTGTGTGTGTGTGTGTGAGAGAGAGAAAGAGAGAAATATTTCTACACTAAAAAGTATAAAACATAATAAAGGTTGGATGTTTTTGGAAGCTGAAACGTTTCCACACAGAGGAAAAGATGCCGCCGCCGATTCGCATCTTGATACAACGACTCATATAAATGCAGATGTGATATCAGATTCATTTCCTGCCTGGGGAGGAAGTGAGGCGGTGAACCTGGAGTCACCACATACACGGGCACACGCACACACACACACACACAGACACACGCACACACACACACACACACACTCAGTACAGTACAAACAAACCCTGCTCCCCGTGGGACACGCGTGTCGTGGTGGTGGTTGTGTTTTTTTTTAAATAAATACCATATACAGTAGTCCACACACACACACACACATACACACACACACACACACACACATACACACACACATCCCATCTTCTCATCAGTTTCAGCTAAGGCCATAAAACAAAATCATCTCTCTTCTCCGCTGCTTCTTTGACCAGCAAATAAAACTATTTTCTATTTTAATGTGTGTGTGTGTGTGTGTGTGTGTGTGTGTGTGTGCGAAACGCCTCGACGCCTTGACTCTTGCATAGTTGAATAATCGCAGTTTTAAATCAGCGTCATGAGGGCAGGACAAAGCAAAGATGGATTCAATAATAATAATAATAATAATAATAATCATGATAATAATATCTTTTTTAGCGAGTTCCCCATCAGTTCCAAATCCAAGGAAAACCACTCTGACTGTTGTCCTGCTCCTAATGTGCAATTCAACCAAGTGCAATATTTCTCTACATGTCACAGACACGCACATTGATGTTATGTTAATATATTTGTCATTTTTATTCTATTTATTTTATTCTAGAATTGTTCTTATTCTTGCACTGAAGGGAAGATACTCGCTCAAATTTAGCTGTATGCTGAGATGTACATGAGAATAAATGCTATTCTATTCTATTCTATTCTACAATTCTATTCTATTGTAGTGGCGGGTGTGTGTGTGTGTGTGTGTGTGTGTGTGTCCACCTCATCCTGCACAGAACAACAGAAAAAAAATACTCGGAAAGATGAAGCAAATTACAAACATGAGTTTTTTAAGGCAGTGCGTTTCCGTTATTTTTATGATTATTTAAATGATGATGATAATAGTTATTATAAGATGATAATAATAATAATAACCATCATCATCATAATAATCATGGTTATTATTATTATTATTATTATTATTATTCCAAATCAATAGGATGCTATTCTTAATAGCTAGTTTTTTGCATGAAGCAGCAAACCACACACACACACACACACACACACACACACTCAGAAAACACAAACTCAGGTGATGTTTTTTTTGCCGCTGCCTTCATATTAACGTTAGCTGTTAGTCCTACCGCCGCCACGCCGCCGCCGCCGCCGCCGCCGCCTCCCGTCCGTCACCACCAACAGAAAAGCAGAAACTGAGCAGACTCCTAAATACATTTTATTGGAAAAAGTGTATTTTATTTATTTTTAAGACAATTTTAAACTGAGAACCTTTACTGATTTTTAACACCAACATTTAACCCTTTTAAATCGAAAAAGCTTTTTATTCTGTAATTTTCAACCATTTTTTTTCTGTGTATTCCTTCACAAACAATAAAAAAAAAAAAGGCGCTCTCTCGGTTTACACATTTTCACTGCAGCCAGTGTCAACTGATTCTCCATTTAGGGCAACATTTAAGCAATAAACATTTCTTTTATTTCACCTTTATTTAAGCAGATAGAAAAGCAAGAGCTCTTTCACAAGGGCGACCCGGCAAAGGAAGGCAGCGGCACACGTCCACAATCGTCACACAAATTAAATGATCACACGAGCAAATAAGCAACTTTGAGGCCTAGATTTGTTTCCTCAGAATCATGATTCATTTTCCTTTCATCGTTGGTGAGTTACAACCACATCTGCTATGAACTAATGAAGGGTGTGTGGCACGGCACCTCAGTGGGCGGAGCCAGTTGAACTGTTGTTTTTGGAAATACTGTGACGTGATTTTTGAATAACGCAAAATAATACAATCCAATGAAGAAAACAAAGTAGTTGCTTTTTCCCAGTGACAAGAGTGTCGACGCAGCCTCGTCTCTGCACCGTGCAGTTGTTTTCTGACGAAGAAAGAGACAGTAATTGATAAACCAGCAGTGACAGAACGTGTGTGTGTGTGTGTGTGACGCGCTCGGTGTGTGTCAGGTATCAGCGCCTCACTGGGCCTCAAACACTGAGTCTTTGGAACCTGTTTTGGGAGACGGCGCTTGTCCGGCGCAGCGCAAATGCCGGCGCATCCTGCTTTCCGTGGCAGTGCAAGGCTCTCTCTGCGTGTTTGCCACTTGGGGAAGAGCCGTCTGTGCCAACACGATCCGGCGCCGTGACAACTTGGTGGCAGAAAGTGGAGCTGCTCAGGGCTGCTCGTGCCGCAGCAGGGCGCCGCAACTGGTCCCACGCGATTGCAGCGGATGTAATGGTGGTGCAAGTGGACAGATGCTGAACTCCACAGACAGGTGTGGACGATGTCAGACGTATTTCATTCATAAATATGTGAATAGCGCTCATCAAACCCTCTGAATCAATGAATAAATGAATTTATTGAATTATCAATTTATCACCTTGACTCTTGTCCGTTGCATCGGATGTGAATCAAAGGCGGATGGCAGCGTGGTGACTCATGCAACATGAATTTGTCTATAGTAGATTAGATCACATTGGATTAAATGATGTCACTGAAACTGAATGTGGTCGGGAATAATTGCTTAGACACACATCAAAAATACAGAACAAACAGCCTATTAATGAAACAAAAAATAGAAGAGTACGCTGCATTTTTGAATTTCTTTGCAATCCTTAAAGTGGTGTAGGACCTTGTTGCAGGAGACCCCCTCCCTCCCGTAACTCTTCCTCCACCTGCTGTCGGGTCTTGGCAGGATGGCGGCATCCAAACTGTCAGTGCGCCGCATTTGAGGGGAATGAGAGGAGCGACTTATACTGGGCGTGATTGAAGTCGGCTGTGATCGCAGCCACAGCGGCGCAGCCTCCTCTCACATCCGCTGCTCTGCCAAATGACCAAAACTGATCAAACCCGCCTTCAGCGCAGCAATGCAGCCCTTCCGCCGGTCTTGCGCCGGGTCTACGAAAATACAGCCGCTTATCTGTGCCTGCATTTCTCCAACAAACCTTCCCAGTCATTCCCAATTCAATATTTCCCAGTCTACAAACGTTCTCACTTGTTCTTGTGGCTTCTGTGACGTGTTTGTGCTCCTCTCCGTTGACCTCATGTGGACCTGGATCAGCCCAAACCGTCTCCCGCCTCAACAGTAATAAGTCAAATGATGTCCACACTTGACGGTGTGTGAAGTGTGTGTTCAGTGTGTGAGGGAGCTGACAGGCCACCTCCCAGCTGGCAGACAGCAGACTGGTGGCCAGTTTCCCACCATCATTTATTTTCTTCTGCGTGGACGTGAGGCTCAGCTCAGCGCACCCTGGCTTTCAAATCACTCGCTGCCACTTGTAACAGTTGCGAGCATCGTCCTGTTGAAAGGGCTTCCCCAGGAAAAGCTTGTAACAGCAGTGAGGTCAGCCCTGTTACATGAGACAGTGGAGCATTTGGCACTGCAGCGTGCCGCCACACTGTAACACCCCACGCACTGTAACATGCCAGCACATTGAACCATGCAACCACACTATAACATGCCAACACACTGCAACACGCCAACACACTGTAACATGCAGCCACACTGTAACACCCCAACGCTCTATAACATGTTGCCACACTGTAACACAGCAACGCACTGTAAGATGTTTCCACACTGTAACACGGCAACGCAATGTAACATGCAGCCACTGTAACACGCCAACACACTGTAACATGCAGCCACACTCTAACACGCCAACGCAATGTAACATGCAGCCACTGTAACACGCCAACACACTGTAACATGCAGCCACACTCTAACATGCCAACGCATTGTAACATGCAGCCACACTGTAAAATGTAATACACCAATGCGCTGTAACATGCAGCCACACTGTAACACGCCAACGCACTGTAACATGCAGCCACATTGTAATATGTAATATGCCAACGCGCTGTAACATGCAGCCACACTGTAACACGCCAACTCACTGTCACATGCAGCCACACTGTAACACGCCAACGCACTGTAACATGCAGCCACATTGTAATATGTAATATGCCAACGCACTGTCACATGCAGCCACACTGTAACACGCCAACGCGCTGTAACATGCAGCCACACTGTAACACGCAGCCACACTGTAACATGCAGCCACACTGTAATATGTAATACGCCAATGCGCTGTAACATGCAGCCACACTGTAACACACCAACGCACTGCAACATGCAACCACACTGTAATATGCCAACGCGCTGTAACATGCAGCCACACTGTAACAGGCCAACGCACTGTAACATGCAGCCACACTGTAATATGTAATACGCCAATGCGCTGAAACATGCAGCCACACTGTAACACATGCAGCCACACTGTAATATGTAATACACCAACGCGCTGTAACATGCAGCCACACTGTAACACGCCAACGCACTGTTACATTCAGCTGCAGTGTAACATGCCGATGCACTGTAACACGCCACCACACTGTAACACGCCACTGACTGTAACATGCAGCAACACTAGACGAGGCTGCCGTCCACATTCATATCACTGGGAAAAAGTTCAAAACTTCATTTTCGTCATTATTATTTTGTGTTTTTTACCTAAAATGACATCACAGTATTTTCCAAATACAAACACAGCTTTACAGTTAAATTGGCTCCGCCCACTGTGAACTATGGACCAAGAACAATATAAGACAAAGAAACACATTGCTCACATGAAATAGCGTTTCAGTTGGATCAAGCGTAGAAAACATTTTCCTTCATTAGGTCTGCAGTGAAAGAAGAGAAGTGAAGTAAAATCAGATTTAAAGAAAGGATTAAAGATTGAAAATCTGAATTTTGAATTTTGAAACACAAACTTCAACATTGTTTTGGTGTTTTTTTTTTTTTTATAACAACACCTTTAACATATAAGCCAACAAGACTAATGTTTGTTTGTTTGTATATACATTTTTATACTTTTCTGTTGCTCTTCTTTTGAGTTTCATTTCTTGCTGTTGCTGCATTTTAATTTCCCAGTTTGGGATCAATAAAGTGCTTCTGTTCTATTCTATTCTAAACATTTTGTTTTTACAAAGTGTAGGAAGAGTATTTCAAAGGCTGGAAATGTCAGTAATACAAAGAAAAGGAGAGATTGTATCTTTAATTTCCTCCTGCTCAGTCATTACCGAGACTTTGATGAGCACATATGGATGGAGTCACTCACACACACTATGAGGTCTGTTTTCTCTGCACATTAAGTGTTTGTGATCCTCGCCGACCTTATGGCTCTTACATGACTCATTGCACAGCGGCGCAAAGTATTTTTAAATTGTGATCAATGATTCTTATTGCTTCTCACTTTTCAAAGTTGTAAACTATTGTTTTTTAAACGGCTGTTTTGAGACTTTTGAAAAACTGACAAAAACAAACGATACTCTCTCTCTCCTAAATGTGTCTTTCATCCAACAGTGTGATTCAGTTGGTCCAGACCCAGCCTGGAGGTCCTGACCCAGACTAGGGGTCCAGACCCAGCCTGGAGGTCCTGACCCAGACTAGTGGTCTAGACCCAGCCTGGAGGTCCAGACCCAGACTAGTGGTCCAGACCCAGCCTGGAGGTCCAGACCCAGCCTGGAGGTCCTGACCCAGACTAGTGGTCCAGACCCAGCCTGGAGGTCCAGACCCAGCCTGGAGGTCCAGACCCAGACTGGAGGTCCTGACCCAGACTAGTGGTCCAGACCCAGACTGGAGGTCCTGACCCAGACTAGTGGTCCAGACCCAGCCTGGAGGTCCAGACCCAGACTAGTGGTCCAGACCCAGCCTGGAGGTCCTGACCCAGACTGGAGGTCCAGACCCAGACTGGAGGTCCTGACCCAGCCTGGAGGTCCTGACCCAGACTAGTGGTCCAGACCCAGCCTGGAGGTCCAGACCCAGCCTGGAGGCCCTGACCCAGCCTGGAGGTCCTGACCCAGACTGGTGGTCCAGACCCAGACTAGTGGTCCAGACCCAGACTAGTGGTCCAGACCCAGACTAGTGGTCCAGACCCAGCATGGAGGTCCTGACGCAGCCTGGTGGTCCTGACCCAGACTGGAGGTCCTGACCCAGCCTGGAGGTCCAGACCCAGACTGGAGGTCCAGACCCAGACTGGTGGTCCAGACCCAGCCTGGTGTTCGTGACCCAGCCTGGAGGTCCAGACCCAGCCTGGAGGTCCTGACCTAGCCTGGAGGTCCTGACCCAGCCTGGAGGCCCTGACCTCTTTTCTCCTCCAGATTTTTGTCGGACCAGATTTCAGAGCTTTGCGACTCCACTTCTGGCACTTCTGACTGCAAGCCCCCCTGCTAACCTCCCAGCTAGCCTCCAACTCTCACCTTTGTTATGGTTGTGTTTACCCATAATTCCGAGTTTTGTTTTCTGCTTCCTGCATTTGCTGCACTGGAAGTGGAGCCAGACCAGCGTTCTCTCCTCCAAGAAGCTTGGTGAGCTTCTTGGAGACGCGTCCTCACCATCATAAGGCACCTCCAGCTGCCTCCCTGCAGACGCCTCAGAAGGCCGATAAACTGGATGATGACCAAGAATCACCATGAAGCAGAGTCTGATGGTGTGAAAGCACCTTCAGGCGACTATTCTTCCATTCATCAGCTGGGACATGAATCTCTGATAGATGATGAGGATTCAGTTCCTCTGAGGTAAAGGTCACGGTGGGCTGAAGGTCGTTCTCTGCAGATAAACTTTGAAGCGTTGGAGCCGTCTGATGAAACGCCAGCTTGGTTAAAGGCTGCAGGCGCAATGGAGGGAAGCGTTTCTCCTCAACCAATCTCCATTCAAAGAGATGCTTGGTGGATTGCGGTGGGTCAGGGCTGGCTGTGACCTTTGGAAGTGTGGCCTTTGAGCGTTGTATCTTTAAATCTGCTGCTGCTCCTCTGCAGATGAAGCGGCTCATCTATCTGACCATAATCTGGAGAGCCGCTTTGACAAGTCGTCCCACCAAACAACAAGGAGCAGAGATCAATAAGCCTGCTGCTCTGCCGTGGCGCTCCGTGTTTGTGTGTGTTCACAGTCGCCGAGGACACACACTGTTTGACCAGACAGCCCCCCCCCCACACACACACACACACAGAATTATGTGAAAAGCCTGTGAGAGGATTCCAGCCAGTGTCGGATTTATAAAAGGTGCCACAGACATTGATTTTTTTTTTAATAATCTTGAGGGACAACTTTTGATCTTTCTGTAGGTGTCTAACCATGCAGCACGTCACTCTTACATCTAAGGTGGCAGATGTGGACAAGAAGTGCCACCACTCCCTGGTCCACCCCCATCCCAGGCCTCGTACCTCGCAGGGCAGGGGGTTGGAATGTGAGCCCTCTGGCTTGGTGAATTATAAAGGCCGCCCCTCGATGCAGCAGAAGATGGCGTGTTTCACTCATGAAGGCAAAGTTACTCAGATTCAAATGCAGATTTCGTCTTTGCACCAACTGATCTGCATTCAGCACTCGTGGGTTTATCAGGATTCAAGGAGACTTAATTGTCATACCCACAACACGTGCAAGAGTTGAGGCCAGGTTTGAGTCAGGAGCAAGAAGATTAAATATAGAAAGTATAGAACGTATGCATTTGAATATTTAAAAAAGAGACAAAAATGTCGACAATTAATATGCTTGAAGTGCAAAGTAAGGAGCACATTGATTTTTTTTCTGTAGCTTGGCCATTTCAAGGCTAATTTGAGGATGGAGACCAGAATTTTTAATTTTAAAGAGAATAAATATCCTTTTGAAAAATGTAGCTATAATTATTCAGCACAGCCAAAATAGCTTTAAAATAAAAAGTGGTCTGGACAAAAATGTGCCCAGGAAGGCTTTAGGGTTAACAACAATAACAACAACAATAATGATGATAATAATAATAATAATAATAATAATAATAATAATAATAATAATAATAATAATACACAAAACAAAAATAATACAAAAAATAGAGACAAAATAATAATTACTCAAAACAACCTAATTTTATTCAGCATTCAAAGAATAGAGTGATGAATAGAGAATAGAGTGAAGAGTTGTAAGAATTTCATTGGCCCCGCCTTTTTGATTGTTAAATCAAATATTTGTACGTATCAGGATACAAGTGCTGCTGTCTCTGCTGAGACGCGTGTCGTCCTAAATTATGTTGTGAAAAATATGAAAACTGTATTTCCCAGTTGTCAGTAACTCCGCCCAGTTTGAAACCAGAGAGAATCGCTCGTGATATGTCAGCAGGTCAGAGGATCTGACGCCGCTTTCATTTCCACAACAAACAAACTGCTCACACACACACACACAAATATTTTTTAGGTGAACTGATTGATTTTTTTATTGGAACCTGTGTGTAGGCAGCAGGTCTGGTGGAGGTGACACGTCTCCTGGCTCAAACACGAACCAGCAGCTCAAACATGTGAGCGAGAATAAACAAAATAAAAGTCACTCAAATAAAAAATAAAAAAACATCCACAATCAGATGTTCCTGCTTCTGAGTCTTTGACAAGAACATTGAGTGAAATCAGATCCTGCAGCATTGTTTTTGTCTGCGTCTTGTTGCTGGCAGACAGAGCAGCACCAGCAACCCCGGGTGACCTTTAGGGGCAGTCAGAATCTTCCCTGGATAAGATGGAAGATGGATTGAGATTTGATGCCATGCAGCGACTGTGAGGAGTGCGATGGTTTGGTTTGGAGCGGATGGTGGCGGCGGCTCTGTTACCGGCCCCGGCCCCCAACAGAGCTAACGGAGGAGACCCTCACAACCCAAGCAGCTCATACCTGTAGCATGTGTGTGTGTGTTTGTATGTGTGTGTGTGTGTGTGTGTGTGTGTGTGT
>CAESWR010000002.1:65547-77956 GCA_903171835.1 Mullus surmuletus | reverse complement strand
CCCCCCCCATGCCGCCCTCATTGTTTCCTAACAACATTTCCTCTCTCTCTCCCCACCAGGAAACTCCCCGCCCGCCTTCTCACCTCCACTAAAAGTAAGAAAATCAATACCTGTGATCTCTGTTTCTGTCTTGCACTCTTGTGCTCTTTGTGCTCACACACACACGCACACACGCACACACACACACACACACACACACACACCAAACACACACACACACTTCAGACAGTGTGTTTGTGGTATTTTTCTTGTTTACAGGGTAACTAGTGAGAGTTTTTTGTTGTTGTTGTTTTCCTTCTTTTTCCTTAATTCAACCAATGTCTACACGTGCAGGCGTCAGAGGCGCTCATTGAGCCGCAGAGACACAATAAGACAACACGGAGATGAAAGAAGGAATGAATTTTTATTTCATTTCAAATATATCAAAGTAGCGACTACTCACTTTGTTTGCTTTTTACCTCATCACAGCCGAACTGCTGCTCTTCACTCCGCTTCTCAGCCACACGTTACTGCACACATCAACAGAAAGATGAGATCAATAAGACGATGCCTTGATTGTGCATCGGCTTTGTCCCAACATGAGCAAACAGAGAAGAATAGCAAAACAATTCAAAGTAACAACAAAAATAAAAGAAATAAGTCAAGAGATAATTCAAGATTATTCTGTCCCTCCAAAAAATAAGAAACTAAACTCATTTCTGAAATGACACATTTATCGACTGAACGAGTACTAAATATTTCTACTAGTACTGCTAGTACCTTGTTCAAGAATGTGATGTATTTGCACATTTATTTCAAAAGAAGGAGAGAATTCTGACTACAGTCTTGCAGACGCGACCCTGTGGTCTCTGTAGTTCATGTTGTGTGTGAGGTGATGTCTCACTCGGACACTAAAGTAGTTTCCCGGAACAAGTAGTTTCCTGCGGTTGGTGGCCCCCCCCCCCCCCGGGACAATCTCTCCATGGAGGAAAGTGTGTGAAGGCCAGCTGATCCTTCTGATCCTTTCGTCACCTGGCTGACCTCGGACAGAGGCGACTCACGGCGAGGAACTCGGAGACAAAGCGCAGGGATTAGACGTGTGTGGACGGCGAAGCCTCCGAGCGTGTGAGCGGCCGCAAAGTTCCTCTAAGTCCTCTCAGCCGCCGCCACGTTTACGAACGAGGAGGCAGAGATAGAGACGGACGGAGAGAGGGAGAGAAAGAGGAGGAATATTAAAGAGGAGAAAAGAAAGTGCTTAATCCCGGGGAGGTGGGGGGGGGGGCGTCCACGTCCACTAAGACGAAGGACGGACGGAGGTGAAGGTAACAGAGGAGGCAATGGCTTCCTGCGCGTCGTCTCATTAGCTTGGAGACAAAGAGGGGGAGGCGCATGACTGGAGAGAGCCACGTGATTGGCTGCCTTCTTCTCCTGCCTGCAGCCGCAACAGGAAGTGGATTTTATTTCTGCTTCCTTTTGATCCCCAAACACCATCAACATGGAGATCAGCGTGATGGTGCGTGAGACGCGCCGCGGGCCGCAGCTCCACACATGAACACAAATCCCTCTAAAGCCAAGCACAGTGTGTGTGTGTGTGTGTGTGCGTGCGTGCGTGCGTGCGTGCGTGCGTGTTTGCCGACGTGACGGGTTGGAATGACAAGGAGCCACCGCCATCACTTCTCTGAGATGCTGATTCTCACCTGTTCGCGCGTGCACACACACACACACACACACACACACACACACACACACACACGTTGCAGTCTGGCATTTAGGGTAATGACATGGAAATAAATTAGAAATGAAGCAGCGTATTTAAAGTCCACTTGACATTTCCATCCTGATGTTGGAGGTGTTTGATGCTACAGAGACTTTTCTTTTCTTCTGTTTTCTCTTCTTTCATTTCTTTGGGATATTTGATTTAATCCACGTGTGTGGCGGTGAGGCTGGCATTACAGCCACACGTCTCTGATCTTATCTGCGTCCTCACCGCGGCAGACCGGAGCTGATCAGGGAGCCCAACGCCTCCACTGCCAAAAACCACCGCCTCCAGTCATGGTTTATTTAACGGCGTGGCGATCGTGTTTTCACTCTCGATGTAAACGTTATTGTGCACGTTAGCCGCGCTAACCTGGGAAAGCATCCGTCCGAGTGTGATGGCGAGTGTTGGATTTTTATTCAGGTCTCTCACGTACGTCTCTCTCAGCCAAACGCTTCAAAGTTTGGCTCGACTTTGCCAGCTGTCACAAGAGGGCGACATGACGGGTCACATGATCGGCGGCGAATGACGTTAACTGTGGCTAATGTAGCTAATGTAGCTAATCAGCTGGCCAAATCACATGTGCAGGCTTTGAACGGATGTTGCGGTTTGTTAGAAGCAGCAACAATAAGAAATCAAGCCCAAGTGATTTTTATCTGTATGTGTGTTTTGAAGCACAAATGCTGGACCAAGATCACGTTTGCTTCATCAACTGTGATTCGTACGAAGTCACCGCTGCCGACCGCGAGTCTCAGTGCTCGCCGTTCACGCGAAGCAAAGCAATCCGAGCTGATGTAAAGTTTTCCAGCAGCAGCGTCTGCAGCAACACTGCACTCATATGATGTCAGCAAACATGAAAGATGCATCCATTGATTTTCTGGAGATTGAGCGTTGGATTTCTGCGGAGCGTCTGTCAGCAGGTGGGGAGGAGGCGTGGCCGCAGAGACTCCGCCCCCTCCGGGGACGTTTATGCCCGGGGCCGTTTATGGCCGTTCTCTTTAATGGACATCGGCGCCGCACATCTGCACCTGTTTGCTGCGTCTAATATCAGACGCGGGCTCAGCTTTGATTGGCTCCGCCCACCTCGCCACACATCCCATCATCAACGCTCTGCCTCGTTTCTGAGTTCACCTGGTTAGTCAGAGAGACACAAAACCTGTCTGAGCAAAGATGATGTGAATGAAATGTAAACACCTCAAACATGCAGAGCCGCCCGACGCCGGGCTCGTTGGTCACCAGCAGGATGTAGAAGGATCTGCTCCGCTACGAGTCACCTGATTGTTTTACGGGACGGTTCCTTCCGTCTGACTCCACTTTGACTCTGAAGTCACAGTGAATTACCGGCAGCAGCGAGAACATCGTGTGCGGTGATCAGCTGTGCTCCCACACGCTGCCTGATTGGCTCCTACCTGCTGGAGGCGTCTGATTGGCTGAGGGCCGGGGCACCAGCGGGGTCCCAGCGTTGGGAGGCGGCTGCTCCCATTCCGATCCTGCGATTCCCATCAGACCAAGACAACATTGGTTGTAGGTTTGAGACGCGTCAGCTTCACCGACACACTCCGCCGCTCTTGTTTTGAGGTGAGACGTGATGGCATCAGCGCGCAGGATCTACAGATGTTACTGAAATGCAGATGTTCAGCCAACTGACCCAACCTGTAGTCAGTGAAGTAGCTCAGTTATTGGCTTGGCTGATGAGCAGACCCTGATGACGTGTCTTCACCAGCAGCAGGTGAAGATCTGAGCTCCGATGTTCACCCTGCATCTTTGATGTGGCCGCCGGCTGTTACTGCACAACACAAACAAATCAAGTTTCTCCTCTTTTACAAGCTCTCGTTGGAACCAGACTGCGTTTTATTTTGGCATTTCATCAGTCAGCTGTGCATGTTATATGTGATGACACACTACCACTGTCGTTGCTATGGCGACTATCACAGATAAAATGATAACGAGATTTTCTCTTCACTGACTATTCTGGAAAAAACTGAAATTGGGAGTAAATGTGCATGACAAATGAAAAAGCCGGCAAACAGACTTATTAGTGTCATCAAATTTTATCTTCAAAGATCCCATAATCCACCACTGCAGCACCTTGTTTTTAAAGATTGTTAATCTCCCTCTGTGACATAAGCAAGTTCTGTTTCAGCATCTGTTATCGATCTGTTACACCTCACACTCTCAAACTTCATGATGAAATCCATTAGTGTGTGCACACACACACACACACAGACAGGCACACACACACACACACGTACACAGACAGACACACACACACACACACACACACACACACACATGCAGGGATGATGACTGATCGTGATTGATGAGCTCCGTTGGAAGGTTGGGACGCCGTTGGCCAGGTTACTGAATGTGTGTGAACACGTCACTGATCAGCTGTCAGCTCATCAGCTGGTCTGTCAGCTGGTCTGGCTCCGCCCACCAGCTGGAGGGGTTTTATTGATTTCCTCCTCCAATTCTGCTTTTCATATCTGACTTTCTTTCTCTGAGCGAGAGTTTTTCAGTCAAACTCGACATGAATGAGCAAATAGAGAGGAGATTCGGTCGGAGAATGTGAATGACGCAAACACGTGAAACATCACACTGATGACATGACCTTGGCTTCAAACACGGGATGAACCGGCGGCCGCAGCGGTGACCACGGCGCGGCTACATCGCTGCTGCGGCGCCAGATAGCCGGACTGGGGACCGTCCTGCTGTGCACACACACCAGTACCCTGCAAAGGAGAGCCCAGTAGAGTTGATGAGAGTCGATTACAGTAGAGTCGATTACAGTAGACTCGATTACAGTAGAGTCGGTTAGAGTAGAGTCGATTACAGTAGAGTCGGTTAGAGTAGAGTCGGTTAGAGTAGAGTCCGTTAGAGTAGAGCCGGTTAGAGTAGAGTCCGTTAGAGTAGAGTCGCTTACAGTAGAGTCGATTACAGTAGAGTCGGTTAGAGCAGAGTCGGTTAGAGTAGAGTTGGTTAGAGCAGAGTCGGTTAGAGTAGAGTCGATTGCAGTAGAGTCGGTTAGAGCAGAGTCGGTTAGAGTAGAGTTGGTTAGAGCAGAGTCGGTTAGAGTAGAGTCGACTGCAGTAGAGTCGGTTAGAGTAGAGTCGGTTAGAGTAGAGTCGATTGCAGTAGAGTCGGTTAGAGTAGAGTCGGTTAGAGTAGAGTTGATTAGAGTAGAGATGGTTAGAGTAGAGTTGGTTAGAGTAGAGATGGTTAGAGTAGAGTTGGTTAGAGTAGAGATGGTTGGAGTAGAGTTGAGCCTAGTCGAGTATAGTTGGTTAGAGCCAATTGGAGTAGAGTTGAGTCGGTGCTACTAATCGTAGAACAGTGCCATTTCCTTCAATATCTTTGCAAACGTCTGAGATACTTTGAGATTCTCTCACTGCTCCAGACGTGACGCTCATTATCACTCTAACACACACACACACACACACACACACACACACACACTCACACTAAGTGACTAATTGGATCCTCAAAGTGTTGTCTTTGGGCCGTGCTTCGATCCAGACGCGGCCTGGAGCTGCTCTGGGTTTGAGTGCTCACAGCTCTGCAGGTGTGTGTTGATGTGAGATGAATTAGATTAAACACACTCATCCAGCAGCTTCTGCTGTGGAAACATCAGCTGTCTGTGGGACGTGGTATGTGGGGGGCGGGGGGGGCTGTGGAGGGGCTTGAGGGTGAGGAGGAGCAGTTTGTAAAGGATGCGGTGAGAGACGGGGAGCCAGTGGAGGCTGTGGAGGATGGCGGTGATGTGGTCGTGGCAGCAGGTTTGGGTGAGGAGTCGGGCAGCAGAGTTATGGAGGTATTGGAGTTTATTGAGAGCTTTGGAGGTGGAAGTGAAGAGAATGCTGGGACAGTCGTCTAGGCGGGCGAGACAAAGACGTGGATGAGGGTTTGGGCGGCTGGAGAAGAGAGGGAGGAGCGAAGACGGGTGATGTTACGGAGATGGAAGAATGCTGTTTTGGTGATCTGGTTGATGTGGGATTCAGAGATGCTCGGGATGCTCCGATCGATCAGCCGCCGATCATTATCATCCAATATTCACTCAAAACACTCGATCGGTTTGAAAATTCTGATCACCTGATGTCATGTGGCCCCAACCTTGGAAGGTGCCAGTTAGCGCCCCTGAGTGGAACCATCAAGACCAGTATCAGAGGGGCTGGTCTGACACGACGATCATTCCTTATTCACCATTATTCTCAATTGTTAAAGTGGTCGCCATGGAAACAAGTTAACATGTTTTTTTTTTTTTTGTCCAGGACAATAGCTTTCACAAACACAGACACATCAACCGAAAACACAGAGTTGTTTATTATAATTGGATGTGTGCACGCAAACACACACACACACACACACACACACACACACACACACACACACACACACACACACACACACACACACACACACACACACACACTGACTATAATGATATCTGTTTTTTGTTTGTTTGTTTGTTTGTTTTTTGTGGAGCACTTTGAATCGTGGGTTCTACTTTTCTCCCGCCCATCCCGTGATCGGATTGGTGTTCCGCACCCCTACTTAACCCTTAAGAGTTCGTTAAAAAATCTTTCTCAATCGTCCCTCAGGACGTCTCCTCCCTAAAAAACGCTGTAAAAAAAAACTTTTCTACTTTAAATGAGTCAATCTTTTCATCAACATCAGTACAACTTCAATATATATATGAAATACTAATTATTTGGGGGGATTTTAATGAATTAATTAATGATTATTAGAGAGCCTCAGATGGGTCAATGATTAGTAGCAGCAAAACATTTCAGCATTTTTCTTCACAGATTGAGAGAGATCTTGACAGATTTTTATATCACTAGGTACATATATATATGTATATATGTATATATGTATATATATACATATATACATATATATGTATGTATGTATAGTTAACCCTCTAAATGGTCAAGATACGTCTGGACAAAAATGGCCCCAGGGACTCTTCAGGGTTAAATAGTTGCGTGACACAGGGATTGTAGCGTTCACACGGACCATCAGGAAAATCAGCGCTTGTCTGTCAGCGCCGTAGGAGGAGGAGATTAAAAAAACATTGTAAACAAAGAAAGTCACCATGTAAGTAACAAGTAATTGACCTGAGGTCACTCCGGCTTCAGCACCGCTCGCACGCCGCCAACAGAGGGTCCACACATTCAGACCTGCTCACCTGTTGGTGCTGCTGCGCGGTCCTGCTCTGGAGCGCCGGCGCGTCGCAGCCACCTGACGGCAGGCGGCCAATTAGCAGCAGCCTGAGGTTGGAGCTCCTGCTGAGGTTACAGCTCCTGACCAATTACAGCCGGAGATTTATACCAGCAATAAGTCTGCCTTTGTGCTGTGGTGACACACACACACACACACACACACACACGCACCACATCAGTGAATCAGTGAGGAGCCCAATATAATCCCGACTACTGCAGGTAGTCTATACATACACCCACACACAGACACACACACACACACACACACACACACACACACACACACACACACACACACACACACAAACACACACCCACACCCACACCCACACACACACACACACGCACGCACACATGGTGTAACATTGATCTGACCATGAGTGATGGTGGGAGAGAGGGAAATGTTAGGAAGAGGTAGCTCTCTCCTTTAAAGGGATAGTCCGCACTCTCTCCACAGTGCAGTGGCCAGTATAAGGCGGATTGATTCAGATTAAAATGGAGACGCCTCAGCTATGTGCTGCTCCTCGTCAGTTAGTGAAGGTCTGCTTTGAGGTCTTGATGTTGGCCGGCTGAAGGTGGTTTGATCTGACCTGGTGAGCTTTGACTCAGGGAGCTCACATATGATCTGACTTCCTCGACCACACTTGAGAAACACACCTCTCTGCAAACGTACTTATTGAAATTAAAAGCCCGCTGACTTGTGGGTATTTTTTGAAAAATAAAATGATGAACACGTCTCAGTCCCACAATAGTGAGATCAAACGTGACATTTTCTCCCGACACGTTTCCATCTTGTTATTGTGTAAAAGCACCTCAAGGAACCCAGAGCAGCTCGTGTGTGTGTTGTTACTGTGGTGGATTTAAGGTGTACCAAGACTGTATGTGTGTGTGTGTGTGTGTGTGTGTGTGTGTGTGTGTGTGTGTGTGTCTGTGTGTGTGTGTGTTTATGTGCGTGTGTATGTGTGAGAGAGCGCGAGAGTCCCCTTAATGCTGAATAACACCTGGATGAGCCTTTAAGCCCTGAGGTGAAATACAGCCAACCATGTCTACATACAAGAGCGCACACACACACACACACACACACACACACACTGAGTGGCGCTGACACATGTGACCAGGAGGAGGCGGAGCCTGGCGGAGGCTCGGTCTGCCTGCCATGCCAAGCAGAGGATTAGGGTGAAAATCAGCGGCTTACCTGTAGAGAGGGTAATGTAAAAATACTGGGATGGTGATGCAGACACACCTTAGGAGGCGCGTCTTGGCGAGCCGGACACGCGTTAAGAGGCGCGCCTTGGCGAGCTGGACACGTGTTAGGAGGCGCGCCATGGTGAGCCGGACACACGTTAGGAGGCGCGCCTTGGCGAGCCGGACACGCGTTAAGAGGCGAGCCATGGCGAGCCGGACACGCCTTAGTAGACACGCCATGGCAATGCAGACACACCTTAGGCGTCGCGCTCGGCACTCCGCTGTCCGAGACATCAGGTCCACAGACTCATCGTTTCCATCACTTAATGATTACACCCTCTCTGTGGCGTGTGAGGCCGGAGCTCAGCAGGCGGAGGAGGACCGGCTCCAGGTTACACTCGTCTTCCCTCTGACATCACAACCTCTTATTTTCCATGTTTTCCATCATGTCTGATGATCAGTGGAAGCTTCAAGACGATTTCATCAGCAGTGACTTTAAAGTGTGTGACACATTTTGGAATGATTAACAAATTAGGTCGGGCAGTCGCTCATAAGAACTTAGTCTGAGTGCAAATCTGAATCAAGAAGAAGATTAGGAAGGAAGGGAGGGAGGAAGGAAATCTTCCCCTCCTTCCTTCCTTCCTTCCTTCCTTCCTTCATAGTAAGGTGGGTCTAGAAGCCCCTCTGGTCCAAAAGTTCATGCTTCATAACACAGAGAATGAGAATTTATGAACAGGAAAGTGTCACCAAACCATGCTGATACTTATCTTTGAGCATTTTGTAGAGGTTATACGGTAATTGGGGAGATTTTCTAGTGAGTTTACGGCGTGTAGCTGCGTATCACACGGACTCCACCACTGCTCTCAGGCTAACACAGCCAAAGAAACAAAGTGTTAGACAGAGAGACGAGGAGCCGCCGATTCTTACTTTCTCCCTTAAATTCACATACACACACACACATGTTTGTGTATGTGTGTGTGTGTGTGACAGTGGCGTGCCACCTACTGTCGCCATGCTGCCTCCTAAACATAGACACCATCAATAAGTGATGACAATCCCAGATAATGGTATAATGAACAGACACACACACACACACCTACACACACACACACACACACACACACACACACACACACACACATGCGTGGGCTGTCAGAGGCACGCTGTAAGGAGTGCTTGTTAAAACCCAGCCGATTGAACTCCTGCTTTGCTTGTTTGTGCACATTTCTGTCATGATCATTTTTGTTCCCATAATAAGAAGTGACGCTCCTTTAGCACACACACACACACACACATACACACACACACACACACACACGCACGACTCCATGAGCAACTCAACAGTTACTCACTCTCAGTGCTGAGCTTTTTCTTGCAGTGAACAAATTGAAGATGCGAGGTGTTTGTCACAAACGTCTCACCGCGGATTCAACACTCAAACTCACTTTGAAAGTGTCGCAGTTCTGCATGTTTGGAGATACACGCAGAGAATTCCTGGTTTCTTTAAGAAGAATTTGGAACGATAAATTCTCCCCCGAGGAAAGAAAACAATTTATGAACAAACAGCCTTTGTTTTTAGCCCGACCTAACATCATATTGAAGTTTACTGGTTAGGTGTGGAATCGTCTGTGACTTGGCATCAGATCAACATGGCTTCATAACTTGGTTCCTCATGCTGACTGGTGCATTAATTGATCATGAGTAATGAATGAGTTGAAGCAATATTTGATGCTTATTCATGCACCTTTATTGTTGGTAGCTGAGCGGCCCTGAATCGTACTATTATATTTTGTCAGCATTTCTAATTTAGGGTGCTTTACATGATGCTCTTTTGGCCTGTGAGATGATTGAAGGTCCACCAGAGTTCACTGTATTTGTGTGTGTGTGTGTGTGTTGCTGTTTCTGATGGATCCAATGACTGTGGTTGTCGTCAGCTTCCTGATTGGCCTGCACAGCTTCGCCCACTGCCTCCTTCATTCCTGATAGTTGAATCTGCTGGTTTCTAACATCTGCGCTGCGACTCCAGCAGCTGGTGGAGTGAGCATGTGTGACTTCCTGTTGGTTAAAGAAATGTAACAGCCCTGATGTGTCGGAGCCACTGTGACTCTCAAATTCTCGGTTTTCTTCTCTTCTCTCTACTTGCCATGTTCTCGGTCTCCTCTGAACGTCTCTTCTTTGGTTCTCTCGGTTCTGCCGTGGTCCCGGCATGCAAATGTATCTGAGGCCAAAGGTCACCTTGCTGACCTGCTGCCTGAGCTGAGGTGGAACATCTAGAACCTGGTCAGACATGATTGACAGTCACAGCGAGGCTCAGATGGTGATGAGAAAGTTCCTCTGAATGACTCACCATCACAGCCACAGCTTCACGGTCTGGCGCCTGGAGGGGACAGCTGAGGACGTTCACGCAGAGTGTGAGAGTTTGAGTCCGTTCTGAAGGTGTGGCGGAGACAGGAAGCACCTCCTGTGATGTTTCTGTTCATCTCAGAAGATGTGCCCTGATGCTCTGATGTTTGGTTTGTTAACTTCCTCCTTTGAAATGGAGAAGTTCGATTCATGATGTTGAGAAGATGGAGAAGATGATGAGAGCTGAGGCACAGCAGCACTAACCGTGATGTGGTTTGTCTGCTCATCATCGTTGCTCCTCATCAGCTGGTTAGAAGGTCCTGCTGGGAAACCGTGTGATGTTCTTTCTTCATCATCAGATGACACCAACATTTTTGGCAGGCTGATTCCATTCAGGCTTCGATCAATCCTGACGTGGAATCGTCTTCAAAGCAAAGCCAGGTGGAATCTGCTTTTGATTCATTGTTTGTAAGGATATTAATAAAGATTTGAAAAAGTCTAGAAAAAAGGATAAGTATATATATTCACACACATGATTGCTCCCAATTTACATTCATGTCAAATTAAAGCAAGAATTAAAAAGTAACCAATGGATCTCTGACCTAGATAGAAGTTTTGCACTTTAACGCTGTTTGTGTGTGCGCGTGTGTGTGTTCGCACGCTCATGTGTGCCTGTGTGCACATGCGTGTGTGTGATAGAAAGATTTCTGCTGTTTCCAAGCATTGCCGTGGTCATTCGTGCATCTGTGTGTGTGTATGTGTGTGTGTGTGTCTGTGTGTGTGTGTGTGTGTGTGTGCAGAATCATTTATTAATGTGCGAGCATCCTTGATGGGGTTCCTTCATAGGCGCAGACGCCCTGCTGGGTTTCGTACTGACACACCCTGTGTGTGTCCTTGGCGATTGAGCGAGCCTTGGTCTTGGTCTTCCTCTCATCCCATCTCTACCCCCCCCCCCCCCCTTGTTGTCCTCCTCTGCTTTTGATTCCATTTAAGGCTGTCTCTCTTGTTCCCGCTCAGCCTCACGCTATCAAAGCGCGCTCACACCCAGAGTTGCCGTTAGACACAGACTTTAATACCACAGAGTCTGAGGGTCGAGGTCTGAGGGTCTGCGGGTCTGAGCATCTGAGCGTCTGAGGGTCTGAGGGTCTGAGCATCTGAGGGTCGAGGTCTGAGGGTCGAGGTCTGAGGATCTGAGGGTCTGAGGGTCTGAGGGTCGAGGAAGGAAGGATAGACAGGTAGGAAGGTATGATAGACGGTTAGGAAGGAAGGACAGACAGGTAGGAAGGTATGATAGACGGGTAGGAAGGAAGGACAGACAGGTAGGAAGGTATGATAGACGGGTAGGAAGGTAGGATAGACGGGTAGGAAGGTAGGATAGACGGCAGGAAGGTAGGATAGACTCGAGGAAGGTAGGATAGACGGGTAGGAAGGTGCAGGAAGTGTTTGTCGGTCGGTTGTTCGATCAGTCAGTGTGTTTGTGGCAGCAGTATGTCAGATTGGCTGACAGGTTCTCCTCACTCACACACATTCAACCTCCTCCTCCTCTTAAATCGCCTCCTCTTCACCTCTGTACGTCCAACGGTTCCAGTTGTATCACCATGAGGGTCATCATCTCTGTGCGTCAGAGGCACAGCTTCAGTCCCATCCTGGACTCACTCACCGTCCGAGAGGTGCCTCCAGCTCACGGTGAGAAACCGCCACACATGCTGCGGCTGGAGAGGGAAATCACGGTGATGTATTAAGGAGGAGAAAGAGGAGCAGGAAGAGAAGGACGAGGAGGAAGAGGAAGAGGAGGAGGAGGAGGACTGACCAGGATGAACGGTTATAGACTCAAAATTCATGTTAAATCTTTCCTGTGGCGTTTCTACTGCCAACACGCTATAGAAATGTGTGTGTGTGTGTGTGTGTGTGTGGGTGTGTGTGA
>CAESWR010000001.1:383041-399947 GCA_903171835.1 Mullus surmuletus | reverse complement strand
CCCAAAAGTCACTTCAGCAATTATGTGTGTGTGTGTTTGTGTGTGTGTAGATAGATAGATAGATAGATAGATAGATAGATAGATAGGAATTTATATAATCCCAAGTGTGTGTGTGTGTGTGTGTGTGTGTGATGGATTGATGGATGGATAGATAGTAATTCTACTTTAGAATAAAACACTGCAGTCACATGATACATTCTTATGACCAAATTATGTTGACAGTTGGTTGTTATGTGAATCTTTCTCTCTGTGTTTTGTCACGTTTCCCCACAAAATACAAAACTAAATCGATACGTACTCTACATATACAGTTTATACTTGATGCTCTACATGCTGCTGCGGTGCTGACATTTCCTCATTGCAGAATATTAAAGAACTTCTATTGTATTCTATTCTACTCTACTCCTCTCAGGTGATTGTTTGATGACTTGTGTGTGTGATCTGTGAAAGAGGAAGCACAGATATGAAACCACTTCTCTCTGTAAACGACTTCATAAAGTGATAAGATAAAGTGGAAATAAGTGGATGATAAACATTAGTGTGTGTACTCGGCGCGCACACACACACACATGCAGCGCGGCACGTGTGCACCTTTTGTCTTGATTTAGCCGGCGAGCTGCTGTCGGCTCTCGTCAGCTGACCGTAAATTATAAACGCATTCCTCCAGCGTTCTGTCAGCAGGAGAATTTATGACTGTCAACACTGACAGCTTTGATTGGACACAGTTCACAGCTTCCCAGATTCCAGGAAGGCCGCGTGCTCCGGAGCCCCGACACACACACAGTAAAGTCACACAAAACAAGAGAAGAGCATGCTCCGACACACACGGGTATTAACTGCAGCCCCCCCCCTCCACCCCAATTAGAGCTACTTTAACTTCTAGAAAAATCTGTTTATTAAAAAATGGGCTGAAAAACAAGAGTGCTGCTGCAGTGTGTGTTTTTGCAGCCTCTCTGTGATTTATGAGACGGCACACACACCTACACACACACTATTAATATCATGATTCTCTCAACTGTGTGAGCAAAGTGCCTCTTGTTTCTGTTTTTGTATTCTTCCGTTGGCGGCGGCGGTGGCGGCGGCAGTGGCGGTGGCGTCCTCCCCGAGACGGACCATCCATCACTCCGGCTGCAGCGTGACTCATCTCTCCCCGACGGAGAAGAGTTTCAAAGTTTGTTTCCAGATATTATGTTACATTAAACCTCCTGAAAATAATGCGACAATTAACCCCTAAGAGTTTTGTCCCAGACGTTTTTTGTCCACTTAGAGGGTCAAAATCCCCAAAACAATATTTGAGATTTCATATGTATCTTTCAGGCTGAAGCTGATTTACAGGAATGACTCATTTTAAGTTGGAAAAAATATTAATATATGATATTTTTACAGCAGTCTTTTGGAAGGAGACACTTTTTGTCCCCAGGAACTAATAAGAGAGTTTGCTATAAAAATCTGTGACTGCAGAAAAAATAAGAATGCCTCAAATTCAATGTTGCTGCTAATCATTGACCATCTGAGGCTCTAATGATAATCATAATTAATGCATTTTATGGAAATTATTTGACTTTTTGTGTGTGTGAGGGGGGGCGGGTTTCTATTAAAATACGGTGGAGTTACGTATAAGTAATTACGTAATAATTAATTAATATTTGATATATATATTTCAAAAGGCCGAAAAAGACGCCGTCTTTTGCTGATCAGATTTAACCAGATTTATTTGCCGTAAAGCAGCATTCTCTTTTAACTCAGAATCCCACATACACACCCCGCCATGCATACACTACTCACACACACACACACACCTCTCACACATACACACACACACCACACCGAGGCCAGACTGCAGCATCTTTGTGACTTTGGAATGATTATCGCTCCTTCATTCCCTTTAAATCTGTCTGCCCTCTAGTGGCCGTCTGAGTGTATGACGTCCAGAGACATGTTTGTGATCTGGGTGGAAAATTCTGTGATACACAATATCATCGTAAATCAGCTCATAAACGTATAAAAACTCATTAAATGAACAAGATTATCACATTTCATAGTGGTTGAAAATAAGATTTATTAGATGAATTAGAGGAGTATCGCTAACAGGGTTACACTCATTCTAATCTGTTGCCATGGTAATTTTACAATGAAAATAAACATCAATATCAGCAACATGAGCTAAATGCTTGTAGTGTCGTAACTCATTTTATTCCTGATTTTCTTTGGTTAAAACAGGAGGTGAGATGTGATCAGAGCGAGGTTTAGAGATTTAAATTTGGTCAAATATAAAGCGACACTTTAATTAATTTATCAAGTGTGCTCCAGGAATTCAATTTCTTTTGTAATTTTCTGATATTACAACTTTTCTTTTGCATTTCTGAGATCTTAAGCGCTGAGGTAGAAGGTTATTGTTCCTCGTGGCTGTTTGCTCCTTGATAAACTAGTAACATCTGAATGAGAACATCAGCGTGGCGGTTCTCTCCTAATCGTCGATGGCCGTGGACGCCTTCGTGGAATGGACCTCGGTGGCGGCGGTGGCGAGCGAGGCCGACGTCCCGGTGGAGGCGCCGTCCCGCAGTTTGGGGCGGGGCTTCATCATCTCCTCGGTGTTGCGCTCGGGTTTGACCAGGAGGACGTAGCACTTGGGCAGGAAGATGCAGGTGAGCAGGCCGAAGCTGGAGGCCAGGATGGCGAAGATCTGCACCGCCACCATGAACTTCCCGCGCGTGCTGAGGTAGGCGGGGACGAAGGAGATCCACACGATGAAGAAGACCAGCATGCCGAAGGTCATGCTCTTGGCCTCGCTGCAGGAGAGAGGAACACGCGTGACCTTCTCCCCGGCGGCGGAGCGACCTTGCTGAGCGTGACCGACCTGAAGTGGTCCTCCAGCTTGCGGGCGATGAAGGCGAAGACGAAGGCCAGCAGCGCCAGCAGGATGTCGTAGGCGAAGATGCAGCAGATGAAGACCACCGAGCCTTCGTCGCACTCCAGGATGATCTTTATGTTCTGAGCCGAGGTGTTCTTGACGGGGTGAGGCGGCAGCACGATGAGCCACACGGTGCACGCCACGGCCTGCAGGGCGGGGTTAAAGGTCAGCAAAGGTTTCATTTCATTCAATGATGTCCCTGAAACAATTTCCGGTCGCTCACCTGTATCAGCGTGGCCACAGCAGCTATCGCCCTCTGGTGGCCGGCGGTCAGCGCCTCCACCTCGGGCTGAGCGCAGGCGGCAGCGGCGGCGGCGACATCGTTGTTGTTCACGTTGGTCACGATGATGTCAGGGCTGCCGCTGTTGGCCGCCGCCTCTGCCGCCGCCTTGGCCGCTTTGGCCGCCGCTTTGGCTCGGGTGCGGGCCGCCTTCAGAGCCTGAGCTCGCAGCATCAGCACGGCGGCCTTCCCTGCAAACACACACACACGCACACACATCTGATGAGATGTGTGCAGGACCCCCAGCATCAGTGTCGGCGCTGTCACCCACCCATGATGGAGGAGAGGCAGAGCGCGAAGCCCAGAGCCAGAGCCACCTGGCTGGTCATGCAGCTCCAGCTCTGAGGCTCCCCGAGGAAGACGATGGAGCAGAGGAAGGTCACCACCAGAGAGAAGAGCAGCGAGAAGCTCAACAGAGCGTCGTTGGCTTTCACCAGAGGCGTTCCCATGTGCACCGCAAACACCACCTGCAGGAACACACGTGTGCATTAAGAGTTCCTGAAAAAAACTTTCTCAATCGTCCCTCAGGATGAAAAACGTCCCCTTCCTAAAAACTGCTGGAAAAACAATATATATTCATATTTTTTTCACTTTAGATGAATCTTTCTAATCAACTTCAGCCTGAAATATATATATCAAATGTTAATTATTCGGGGGGATTTTAACCCTCTAATTGCCAGTTTGTTTGTGTAACTCCACAGTATAACTGGAATTAAAAAACAAAGTTAAACAAATAATTTCCATAAAATGCAATTCAAGGAGGATTTAATTATCATCATTATTATTATCAGAGCCTCAGATGGTCAATGATTAGCACTAACATTTAATTTGAGGCATTCTGATTTTTTCTGCAGTGACAGATTTTTATAGCAAACTCTCTATATTAGACATTAGTTCCTGGGGACAAAAACGTCTCCCCTCCTAAAAGACTGCAGTAAAAATACCATATATCATTATTATTTCCAACTTAAAACGAGTCAGTTTTGTTAATCAGCTTCAGCCTGAAAGATACATATCTGGACAAAAAACATCCCCAGGAACTCTTAAGGGTTAAAGGGACAGTTCGTGGAAAAATGTGGAATTCTTTAGATTTCAGGACACTTGGATGACATCAGCTGAGCAACGATTAATTTGAGGTGTTCTTTTTTTTTTCTGTAGTCAAAATGGCTTAAAGGCCCCTCCGCTGTGAGGCCCCCTCACCCCGACGGCGATGGTGACCACCGCCCCGAAGGCCGAGATGACGATGAGCGTGATGCCCAGTGGCTCCCCGAAGGCCAAGAACTCGATGATCTTTGGCACGCAGGCGTCGTGAGCGTCGTTGGACCAGTAATCGTCGCTGCACAGCACACACTCGCGAGCGTCTGTGACAGAGAGTGAATTTTTTACACATTTTTACACGAAGGTAAACGTGCGTAGAAGGAGGAAGTGAGAGCGGCGTCCTGACTGGTGGTGTTGCTGATCTCGCCGTCAGCACAGGGGATGCAGTCGAAGCAGCACACCGGCTCCCCCTGACGGATCCCCTTCCTGGTGCCCGGCTGGCAGTTCTCACTGCACACTGAGCGGGGAGGCTGGAACACACACACACACACACACACACACATTATTGTTATTGATGCTCTTGACTGTTTGATAATTGTATTATTACTATTATTATTACAAGCTTTGTAACTCTCATTATTATTATCTCAATTATTCACTAATATCATAATTATATGTGTGAAAATGCAACTGTGAATACCACTAGTTATCTCCTACACTCTGCACAATAAAAATAAATAAATAAATATTTGCACAAAGCCGCTCATCATCATTTAGAGCAGCGAGCAGTGAACGTCAGGCCGGATCACCTCCAGCTCCTCGTTGTTCCACACGATGGAGTCGTTTGTGATGGTCATCCTGTCCTCCGGGCCGGCCGACCCGTTGTAGCGTCCCACAGAGACGAAGGATATCTCCCCGTTGCCGTTGACGACCCAGTTCAGGATCTCATAGAAGCCCTCCACGTCTCCATCGGTGAAGAAGACCTCCTCGTTAGTGTGCGGCACGTTGAAGCGCACGTTCTTCAGGTAGTACATCAGCTGGGGAGGAGAGAGACGGACCCTGAATCAAATGAGTGTACACACACACACACACACACACACACACACACACACACACACACACATGCACACACACACACACATGCACATACCTGCCATGGCTCAAACTTGGTGATGTCAGCGCAGGATTTCCCAGTAAAGGGTCCGTGTCCGCTCTCACAGTGCTCCAGGTTGTGCAGAGCGTGAGCGACGGCATACACAGCTTTGTACACGCTGCAAGAGATCATCAGCAATATTTCCCAATTCAAGCACTTTTCAAGCACTTTAAAGGGTAGTTTTCAAAGATTCGATACAAAACAATCTGCTAATTTTTGTGAAAGAAATAAACTGTATTAGGCACTTTTTTGCGCTTTATCCAAAATGTAAGCACTTTTTAAAAATTGTGGACATTTATATCAAAGCATTTTGAAGGATTTCCAGCACCTGTCCATGGAGCCAGTGTAGGTCGGGGTGTGCTGGTGAGAACCGACCTGTAGGTGATGCGTAGCTGGGAGACGTCCCAGTAGGTGTTGTTGACGGCTTCCAGGGACTCACTTCCCGTGCACAGGCCGTCGGGAACGCCCCTCAGCGTGCGGGACGCCGTGGCGTTGAGCTCCTTGGCCCTCAGCTTGGTCTGCCTCAGAGCCTTTCCGTAGTCCAGCGTGCAGTTAAACAGCTGCAGACAAAGACACGGTCACAGCCTGAATGTTCTCAATGACATCAGGCTCTCTCTGATGGAGGCCCCCCCCCCAACTCAGGTAATCACGCACCGTCTCCCAGAATTCCTCAGTGAGGGGGTCAGCGTAGGGATCCAGGTCCAGTAGATGGCGCTGAAGACCAGGGATGTCGGCCCTCCTCACGCCGAAGCCCAGAGTGCCGCTCAGCAAGGAGCTCACCTGCACACAAACACACACCACAAGCTCTCAGAGTCCCTTAAAAAGACTGGGTGGGTTTAGAGAGATCAGAGGACAGAAGAAAATACAGACAGAAGAAGAGAAACACCACGGACATCAACATGACGGACCAGGAAGTCAGACAAAGACTCATCAGAGCTGATGCCGAGTCGCCATGACAACAAGCAATCACTGCCTGGGCTGGTCGCCACCCACCCCGGGCTGGTTGATGAGGGCCGAGGTGACCCAGGCCTCGCTGGCGATCCAGGTGCGGTTGGTCACGTTGTTGCGCAGCATCTCCAGGATGAGCGGGCTGAGGTCCACGTCTGAGGAGAAGACCACGATGATCTTGGCGGTGGACTCCATGACGGTCTGCACGATGCGCTGGATGTCCTCCGGGGAGCTGACCTGAGGCGCGACCAGGTCACACATGTGAGAGTCTCAGTCTGAACCTTCAAGCCTCAAAGTAAATCTCGAGTCGTTTTTTCTTGGGCAAGTCGAGTCAAGTCACCTAATTTACCCGCACAATCTGACCTTAATAAAGTGAAGAGACAAGATACTACTAATTGTCAGAGGATGTGTTTCTTCGGTGAAGTCCCGAGTCTTTAACTTCAAAGTACAAGTTGAGTCTCAAGTCACAATGACTGCATCGCGGCGTGAAAGACATGTTGACCTTCCTCTCCCGCCACCAGACAAACGGGCAGACGAGGCGGGGGGCTCACTCACCTTGGGGAGGGTCTCGGAGAAGGACACGCAGACGCCGGACTCCTCCACCTGCTCCTTGAAGTCCTTGATGCCGTACTTGCCGTAGTCATCGTCGGCGGCGATGGTTCCCACCCAGGTCCAGCCGAAGTGCAGCACCAGCTTGGCCATGGCGGTGGACTGGTGCTTGTCATTGGGGAGGGTCCTCAGGAAGGTGGGGAACTGGAACTTGCTCTCCAGGGCGGAACACGTCGAACAGTAGCTGACCTTAAAGAACACACAGATAAGGAATGTTCTGCCACTGGTGGTCCCCCCCCCCCCCCCCCCCCACCCTGGGCGCCCCCTGACCTGTGGGAAGTGGTAAAGTCCCAGTATCCTGGCGGTGGCGATGGAGAGGTCGGAGCCGCCGGCGCCCACCAGCGCGGCCAGCGGCGCCCCGTCCCCGCAGCGGTAGTTGGGCACGGCCTCGTCCTGGCCCGTCAGGTAGGTGAGCGTTCCCTCCACCGCCTTGGAGATGGTGAAGCACGAGTCGTAGATCACGTAGCCGAGGTCGGTGTCGGGCAGCAGGTCCTGGCGCTGGTTGATCTCATCGATGGCGAACAGCATGGTCCGGGTCCAGCGGAAGGTGCGGTAGTTGAACCTGGAGTGTGAGGATGGAACAGACCTACTGAGGACCCTGTGGCTGTTGGGAATTTTGGGGGAATTAAGGGGAATCTTCTGGGAATTTATACGGACTGCATGTGCTGCTCATATCCATGTATGTAGGAAACATGTTGGTTTGTTATTATAAGCAGACATGAGTGCAAACATGTTGAATGCAATATTTTTCAATGACATTACAAATGAATTTTCAGGGAATTTGGGGGAATTTTCTAACCATCACCCCCAAAAAAGTCTCGTTCAAAAATGGCCAAATATTTAGTTTAGCTTCTCTTTAGGCCATGCTTTCTACTACGTTAAGCACCTGGACTTCTAGATTCCTAATCCAAAAACATGGTCTCCATGGAAACGCCGTATAGGCCAGCGCTCGAATGTGCTTGGAATTGTTTGCACAGGTGCATATTACAATTAATGAGCCAAAATCTGAAAAAAGATTCAAAATTCAGCAAGACGACGGCAACAAAACCCTGGAAACGACCCATATTCCCGAGCTAAAATTCCCACAGAAGCATTCAGCAAACTTTCCTGAAATATACTGGAAATTTTCCATCCCTTTTGCAACCTGAGTGATAACCAGGCTTGGACCAAAACGGGAAGAATTCAAGGAAAATCCCCAAATCGAGACACTACAACGCTGACGAGAATGTTCCAACTATTTTGGTCTTTTCTTGCTATTTCCTAAATTGGCCGCGAGAGGACGGCTCACTGACCTCCATGTGTGACAATCAGTGGCTCCTGTGGTTAATTGGCCCCTGAGGAGCCGCCCTCCTCTGTCACCGCTTCTGTTGTCATCTCAGCAGCTTAATCCAATCCCAGTTAATTCAATTCTACTGGTGTGGCGCCAACTCTTACCTCTCACAGAGCGGCTCTGCTCCACCGACTGCAAACGCTGAGCATCAACACAGACCAAATCAACCCACAGGTGTAAGCACGGGAAAAAACTCCCCTTAACAGAGGAAACCCGGAGTACAACCACCACTCAGACACAAGATACTCAAACCTCATCTCATTTCACTGTTAAAAGTACAAGATATTTGACTGGGAGAAAAAAACCCTGAGATGATCTGTCATTACTTCCTTCATCAAATAAAGCAGAACTTCCACACTGATTCGACGAAGCAGGAGACGGGAACATCTGGACTCACCCCTCACACCCGGACGAGACGGGCACCCTGGACGTGTTGCCGTCGCTGGAGACGATGCGCTTGTGGACGGGGAACATGCCGCCCACGACCACCTTCTTCTTCTCCACGTCCTTGTAGCCGCTGAGGTTGAACTTGGCCTTCAGCTTGCAGGTGGACTCGGCCGAGGCGGGCGGCCGGCAGAGGTGCAGGAGGGCGCACAAACCGAGCAGGAAGCGGCCGATATCCATGCCAGGCGCTGAGGAGAGCAGAGCTGAGGCTGAGGCGGCAGCAGCAGTGTGACAGGTGTCCTACCAAACCTCCTGGGAGACGCTGGAGGTAACCTGAGAACATTCAGCTGCAGTTAGAAGAGTAGTGGAGAATAGAAACGAATAGAATAGCCTTTTATCGTCATTGCGCCGTGGAGGCACAACGCAATTGAGACAGGGCCAGCGTGCATCACAAAGGTTATGAAAAGGACGAGAAAAAAAAAATGACATAGAAATGCAAAAAAAACCCCAAAACATAATTTAAGAGTCAAAAACAGAAATATATATGAAACTGAAATTGGAAATGGTACAATATTGAAATACTGCAATAAATCAACGGTGCAATAAACCATCACAGTGGGTCACTATGGAACTTTAGGGCGCTTTATTCTGATTGCAAACAAGATCAGATGAATTTTTAATCAGTAAATAAAGTGTTTGCATCATTTATCAGCTTTAAATTGAAGGTCCCTCCAAAGATGCTGCAGTGTTCGTAGATATTCACACAGGACGAGCACAAACTGGACCCGGGGCCACTGAACAAACCCCCCCCCCCAAAAAAAAATCCAAATCAAGTTCTCTTCTAGGTTTTCTCGTGTTTCTGCAGTGCAAACGCCGCCGGTTGGGTTTTTTTCCGACATGGTGTGCGGGAGACAAAGCGCCACAGGCCACGAGTTAATTGGCATCTGCATGTGGTAACTTGTAGCCGTCGCACAACACTGCAGTTAGGCTACTGTTCCAAAATCAAGGCCCCTCCCCCGGGGTCAGCGCGCCGTGTTGATGGATGACTGAACTTGTTTTCGCTCCCGGTCGGCGGGGGAAACACACACCTGAACCCCCGGCTCACTCAGGGACCGTCTGCAAATAACACGCCAGCTTATGTCAGGAAATGAGACAAAGACAACAATTATGTGCAGAAAAGCTTGAGAAATCCAGACATGCGGCGCTGCTGATGATGCATGATTATGCACTGTGTGTGTGTGTGTGTGGGGGGGGGGGTGAAGACATCTCACACAGAATATAGGAATTCTGTGTAAGAATATTTAATATTGGGACACTAGCACAAAACACTAATTTTGAGAGCAGTAAATTTGTTTATCTTTGAATTTTGTTTGCATTCATTTTATTTTTAAGTGCGATACAAATAATATTTATTATCATGATGATGTCAGCAGTGATTTAAGTGATTCCCGCCCATTACTGCCAATTGTTTTGTTGTCCTTGTTTATTCCTATTAGATTCAGATAGTACTTTAGATACTAGAACTAGATAGAACAAATTCAGATAGAACTAGCAGATAATCATTTGTACTTTTTATCTCAGTTTAATGCACCTCCAGTCTCGTTGCCGTGCCTCAATGACAGTTAAGCTCTCTTAATCTTTATTTAATCCGTATGTGTGTGTGTGTGTGTGTGTGATATTGATATCTTTGAAGTGAAGGGGCAGCAGCACACACTGGTGCGCGCACTTCGTGAATGATTATACAGCAGAGGTGACAAGTTTCCACATGGAGATCTTTATTAAAGCTCAGTTTTCCATTGTACAAATGTCATCATAGTTGAAACTGCATGCAGTGGCTTGGTTTGAGGCACATTACTAAGGAGGATGAGCATTATTGAAGAACAAAAACAAAAAAAAGAAAAAAAAAAGACAGATGTAGAATTGCATAACTTAATAGTCTGGATATTGCAATTAAATCCAACTACAGAAAAATTATATATCCATTATCATCAAGCTGTTTTCTATGGAGACGTACTGGATGTAACATAAAGTACACGCATATAAAAAGGCAGAAGAGGAGGGAGAGACACTAATAACGTTAGCAGTTAAGACGAGTCAGGAACCTTTTGCATTAGGAAGAACGCTTGCCGCTGAAGGGTGAGGAAACAACAAAGGATGAGAGGCACAAAGACAAAAACTCCGGCGGCGCGACGGCCGCCCGCCACCAAGTACAATACACTTTTTTTGTTTTTTTAAAACTCAGTTAAACCTGAGCGCTGTATTCACTGAGATCTAGATGAAGAGAGAAAGACAGAGAGAAGGAAAAAACGTTATGGCGGAACAGAAGCGGTGACGCCTTCCCAGCAACAGATGCCCTCGACCCGACCGCGCAAAAAACACTGAATGCGGTGACGTCTCCACTGGACTGCGTGATGTCGAGGTTGATTTTAGGGGTGGAAAAAAAAAAAAAGGGAGTCAAATGTGCAAAAAAATAAAATAATAACCTGCCCCGGTGCAGCACGCGAGCAGCGGGTTTATACGACGTGGTTATAAACTCTACCGTACTTTAGAGTTAGCTCGCCCTCCCGCCGTGAAAAAAAGCCTGCAGCATGAGGAGGGACGGCGTTTTAATCTGGGACAGAAAAAAACAAAAAAAACGCACGTCCACGCCGGGTCGCGTCAAACAACAACAAAAAAAACAACAGAACAGGCACGTACACAGTTACTCATTATTGGCCTCCTGCACAGCTTCACACCAGTCGTCACACCACATCTGGAGATAAGTGCAACAAACAAAGGCCTCCTCGCGTAGACGCCAGAGATTCACCACAGCATTTTTTTAATTTTTTCGATTTTGGCAAAAAAAACAAAAGAAAACAAAAGCTCATTATGGTTAATTGGTCACAAAGGTAAATCTGCCCAGTTGAACTCTGGACAGACTCCCCCCGTCCGTTTAGCACAGTAACAACAGGCAGAGTGAGAGAGAGCACGGAGAAAGGATCGTCTGAGGCTGAAAGGATTCTGAACTACACCAGGAAAAACACAACAAAAAGACAGAAAAAAACAACAAACTGCTGATGATGATTTTTCATAATTCCTGCTTCATTTCCTGGAGCAAAGTCCACTTTCTTCACAGCATCTCTGGACACTCGCCTCGTAAAACAAAAACAAAAAAAAACGGTTGACCTCACAAACGGGAAGCAGCGAAGGAGAGGAAATGAATTGTGAATCAAAACGAGGACAAACTCAATATCGTTTTTTATCAACATCACTCGATCGAATCCCTACCGCCGGGAAAACATTAAGACCAGAGAGAGGAGTGGTGGGGAGAGCGGAGCAGCGGCGCCGCGACACCCGGCGCCCGTCACAGTACGGTCTGCCCTCCGTGGGAATGTCGAAGAGAGGCGGGAGGGAGGGAGGGGAGGGGGAGGGGGAGGGGGAGGGGAGAGGAGGGGGGGAGGGAGAGGGGGGGTGGGGGGGGGAGGAGGACTTTTAAAAAGTAGAAGAGGAGTTCACAAGCCCTCTCTGATAACTGTTGAGTGTGTTTGTGCATTGTGTGTGTGTGTGTGTGAGTGTGTGTGTCGGCTTAGTGCGACACTGCGGGGGGAGTCGGGGAGCAGGTGGGGGGGTTTCGGGGGGGGTTTATTCCCACTCAGTGGTGCCGGGCGGTTTGGAGGTCAGATCGTACATGACTCTGGAAATGCCCGGGATCTTCTTGATCTCGTTTACCATCTTCAGCACCACCTGGAAACATACACACACGGGCCGACACACACACACACACATTTAAAACTCCACAAAACTCACCGTAAACAGCATAACTAACCCCAAGAGTTTCTGGGGACGTTTTTTGACCATTTCGAGGGTCAAAATCCCCCCCAAAAATATTTGATATGTGATGTGTATCTTTCAGGCTGAAGCTGATTAACAGGACTGACTCATTTTTAAAGTTGTAAAAAATATTAATATATGATATTTTTACAGCAGTCTTTTGGAAGGAGACGCTTTTTGTCCCCAGGAACTAATAAGAGAGTTTGCTATAAAAATGTCACTGCAGAAAAAATAAATTCAGTGTGCTGCTAATCATTGACCCATCGGAGGCTCTAATAATAATAGTGAAAATAATAATTAAATCCTCCTTGAATTGCATTTTATAAAAATTATTTCAGTAGTTTTTGAATGTTTTTAGATAAAATACTGTGGAGTTACATAAACAAAGGGTTAAAATCCCTCCAAATAATTAATATTTGATATATACATTTCATACTGAAGTTGATTAAAAAGATTGACTCATTTAAAGTGGAAAAAATATTCAAATGTTATTTTTACAGCAGTTTTTATGGAGGGGACGTTTTTGGTCCTGAGGGACGATTGAGAAAGCTTTTTTTAAAGGAACTCTTAAGCGTTAAAAGAGAGAAGAATCATTTCAAACGTGAGCCTCTGACCTCCTCTGGGATGTGGTTGCCCGGCATGGCGGGGATGCCGGTCATGAAGTCGCTGGTGATGAAGGTGCGGACCACCACGGAGCGCCGGCAGGACGGCTGCTTCTGCAGGGGGTCACGGTCAAAGTGCAGGGGGGTCAGGATGACTGGCATCTGGCTGATCTTGCCGGAGTAGCCTAGAAAAAGAAAAACAAGAAAAAACAACTTGAGGGTGACATCTCAAAACGTAACAACCAGCCAGGAAGTGTTTCGGGCAAAAGATTCTACGACAGTTTCCAAAATTATACCCGTTTGAGGTTTATGACGGCTGTTTCCCCCTGATGAGGCATTGAGCAGATGTTCCACAGATGAATCACTGCAGGGAACTCGTTTGCTCTCACTGTTCAACTGTCAGGAGGAGGACGGCCGGCTCCCACAGGACGGAATGATTCAATCCAATATCGCTACAATTAGGGGTGTCCCGCTCTGACAGTGATAAAAAATAAGTCATAAAAGTGTGTATGATTCGTGCTGATATCGTATCGGATCAATATTGGTATATATTGGTATACGCAGGGCTGCAGTATCAGTATTGGCAGTGAAAAGCTGTGTGGGGACACGCCTATAAAGAGTCCAAACACAGCTATGAATACAGGACAGTCGGGACCCACAGAATAATAATACAGCTACAATAAATACTAGCATTGGTTGTTACCCAGTAAACCGTGCAGAGATAGTAGTGAAGTTCACAGTGGAAGAGGAAGATGAAAATCGCACCTGAATATTAACTCGTATTGTGACAGATTGCGATTTCACTTTGAGGTGTGTGAACTCTGACTGCCTTGCAAGTGGAAGTGAGACGGCTGTCACGAGTGTTTGACCTTCAAAAACCTTCATAGCTTCACAGCAAACATAAAGCTATAGTACAAATACATACACAACCTTTGACATTCCACGCCTGCTTTTTCCCAAAAGGGCGGCTTCTGTCCCCTGGGTGAGACTACAAATGCTCAGAGTGAGTCTTTCAATAACGTCTTCCATCAGCACAGTGACGCCTTTAAAGTACCGACACGAGAAGAGAACGTTCTGCTCAGAGGAGTCACCAAAATATCTCAAATATCTGGTTTGTCTCTGGGGAGACGTGTGAAATTCCCCTTACTGACGCAAGCTCTTCCATGTAACCAGGAACTGCTAATAGTCACATCCCGCTCGGGATGGACCATCGGAAGACCTGCCTTCTGGTTATGGAAGGAGAAGTGACGTGCTTTGACGTCTGTGCACAGAGTCCAGGTATATACAGGAAACTTCAGGTTATGCCTTCTTCACACGACACGACTCTCCATCAGAGGATTATTTCCAGTAGTGGTGTCCCGATCCGATGTTGATATCAGATATCGGTCCGATATCAGTGGAAAAAACGAGTATCGGATTATATCGGCCTGCATCTAAAATCTCCAATAGAAGCACTCCGATACAAGCAGTCCATTCCAGACTCCACTCCAGCTCTTCTATGTAGAATATGCTTGTGTTTAAGTTCTAATTTTTTTGTTTATTATTTATTGAGGTTATTTTTCAGGGTCTTCTAATGCGTTTTGAATTTATTTGATTCAATTGTAGAATATTCTTATGTTTAGGGTTCAAATGTATGCAAGTCATTGGTTAATAATCAATGGGTCAGTTTTTCTCATATCTACTGTTGCTGACTATTGTTCTCTGTTTGAGTAATATCACTTGATCAAGCCTTTTCTAACATTCCATACTACAAAATAAGTCATAAAAGTAGGTATGATTCGTGCTGATATCGGATCGGATCGGATCAATATTGGCCGATACTCAAGGCTGCAATATGGGTATCGTATCGGAAGTGAAAACGTTTTTATCGGGACGCCCCCTAATTTCCAGGATGATACGTTAATATGCTCAGTCATTTCAGAACCCGTCAATAAAATGGTATGAGTGCAGCGCGCGACACCTAGTTTCCTCCGGGGAGACGATAAGCTGTGACACAGACGCGCCAAAATCAAAACGTACCTGCAGGCAAATCTGGAATTTAGGTTTGGTTGCGGTCGCCATCGGAGCATGTAAACACGGTGAAACAGCTGATGGAAACGTCAGAGCCACTCACAGCCGTGAGACGCGCTGACACGAGAGGAGGGAAAATAGTGGCGGGTGATTGCGAGGCGTGAGAGCTCTGCCTGCTTCACTTTACGTTTACAGGCAGTGAGGGAGCGGCTCATCCTCCGCTTTCCTGTCCCAGAACTTCTCTTTGCCTCCATTCTCTATAACTTTACTTTCCTTAATCATGAATTATTTTAGGTAGGTTCTGGCGCTCTCAGAGAAAAGTTACACCCATAATAGTATCAATTTTGTTGTTACCGGTTCATCTTTGGTTTTGATAAATGAATAAACTCACACACTTTTACAATGTTTCTCTTTTGACGGCTATTTCATAAAAATGACTTCAAAAATGTAAGACCTGAACGACCCAGTCACTGGATTAGAGAATTTTATAATATGAATTTTATAATATTTAGCAGCCTTTCGTACTCTTCGTTAAAGACACGGAGGCAGACGATATAAAACTGTAAACTTTTGATCTTGCCCACTGTCTTTTTCCCCCCTTTGTGTCTTTAAACGTTGCAATTTCTCATACTGTTAAATGTCTATAAATCTCTGCTGTTAAAACCGTAGTGGTGAGAAGACTTTTTATAATACTTTTTGAGGGTCTTCATTTCCCCAAAACTGATGATCAACTTTTAACACTTTTCAAGACCCCGTGGATACCCTGGTTTTTAGTAGATTCTTTTTTTATTCATCTATTCTTTATCAGACACATATTTCAATGGCAGTCTTCGTCAGAGGCTTCACTCGATGGAGTAGTGACATGTATATATGTGTACTATGTAAAACATGTAAGGTACGTGAGGTGTCACTCACTATAGTAAAACAAGAGGCATTCTGAACATTGTGGCACGGAAACCCTGGCGACCGAACGCCGAGCAGAGCTGCTGTTGGCGGCGGCTGCTGCTGCTTACCGGACTCTCTGAGGATGGAGTGAGCTACGAAGTCGGCCTGTCTGAGCGTGCTGAGGACGCCTGTGGTCAGGAAGGTCGGGGTGATGTCTGTTGGCGGCTCCTTCACGTGGGATCCGAACACGTACACGACTCTGTGAGAGAGGGAGGGGGAGGCGCGTTAGGGGGCGTCCCGATACAACATTTTCACTTCCGATCATGGCTTTTTCCATAATAGTTTTCGGGGTGTTTTTTTCCAAAAGTTATCGGCCAAAAACGACCATCATTGTGTCCGGACCCGTCTGCCATGTTTGTTTACAGCGAAGTCACGTTTGACCACGCGAGATGTGGAACACTGCTGGTACCTGTTGATGGTGTGGCACATGCGAGGGATGAGTCTGGCCAGGAACATCAGAGACTCCCAGTGTGGAGATTCTTTACTTGTGACGCCGCACACGTAACTGTACGACCGGCAGTCGCCCTGCAAGACAGCAAACACACCCTCAACGCTCCGCAAACTTCTTCTAACGTCCTCACAGAGCAAATCAGAGCAGACTCGAGTGGGCGCGCGTATGGTTTTTTCTTTTTTTTTCTTTCCAGCCGACATGTTTTCATCCTGTAAACAAAGACATTTCCAGAAATAGAGCCGTTAAAGTGTTTGTCGACCGTCTCCTGTCTGCTCCGCAATTTGTGGTTTCGGCCAAATTTAAAGCTCTGACTTCAAACAGGAAGCAGTGGAACACACCCAGCACACACAGACACACACTCACTGACTGTCTGCTGTGTTTAGACGAGGGAGAAATCCACCAGTCATTCACTAAAATGGAGTTTTTTTTTTTTTT
>CAESWR010000001.1:225427-237954 GCA_903171835.1 Mullus surmuletus | reverse complement strand
GAGGGAGGGAGGGGTGCTGAGAGGAGCCATGCTGTGGTCCCTTAAGTGTTGAATAAACATGCTTGGTTTAGGGAAATGGGTGCGATAAATGTTTAATATGATAAGTCCATAAAGACGCTCAAATTAGTCTGGAGTATTAAAATGAGCGCGGCACGCAGCGGCAGCAGCGGCTTTAAAGGGGGAGGGGGAGTGTGTGTGTGTGTGTGTGTGTGTGTGTGTGATGGTGGGGGGGGGTAATGGCAGACGGCTAACAGGATGAGAGCAGCCAGCTGCTGTGACATCAACATTAACACACTCCACCAGCTGCTGGTCGCAGACGTCTCCTGGACAAAAACAGGGACGGCGGCTCGTCTTCAAAGGTCCTGCAGTGACATTATCACCTCCACGCATGCATGTGTGTGTGTCTGTGTGTGCGAAGAAAAATCACGAATAGCGCTCCAGATATGAGGAAAATGCAGCAACGGTACATGAAAGTAAAGAAAAAATGGTCGCCTTACGATGTGTATTTACGTCCCATCAGCCACCTGAGACGTGTTTTCATCATAACAACACGGCAGAATATCTGCAAACACACCGACGCTGGACGTTGTTTTATATTTTAATACGCGCTCTGGCAAAGCAATATCCGCTCGCAGCAATTAAAGTACAATAAAAGCGTTTTTACGGTGGCGTACCAGCAGGGTTTGGTGGATACTGTGGTCTTCACTTTTGTTCTTTATTCAAATGTAACCAAAACACGCAGAGCCATTGTTGTTAGTGTGAGCGCGTGTGTGTTTTTTTCTTCCGTCGCTAAGGCCTCACAAACGCCTCACAAACGCCTCACAAACCACACAATGCAAATTCGGCGATGTCCTGATTTTTTTCCTCCTCCGGGTCACGTCCCCGCCTGCCTTTGTGCAAAAAAGACATTTTATTCTCTCTGTCTGAAAAAAAGACAACCTTGAGGCAGTAGTTCTGTGGTTTTTCTTTTTTTTTTTTTTTTTCCATTCTGAAGCCTAAAGAATCAGCAGATAATGGAGGCTTATTGATCGCGCCGGCCTCGTGTGTCATCAAACGAGGTGTGTAACGTGCGCAGGGGGAAGAAGGAGTGTGTCGTCATCAGGTGCGATGAGTCACCGCCGTGCCGACGTTCAGAACATCCAGGTCCAGTCGGGTTCCGCGGCTGCCATAAACGTCTCTCCAGAGGGACTATTGTTGCGTAGGGTTAAAAAATACTCATCTATCTCAATCACTTGAGTAGAAGTAAGCAAGTATTTGGAAGTAAACTGATGAAAATATGAAATGATTGATGATGTGATAGCATCGTTTAATGCGTAATCAGCCAGCAGGTGGCGCACGCGTAAATTGACGATTTCCGCGCAAGATATGTTTAATGTGCATCTTCCGTTGCCTAGGAATCGTGGCAAGCCTCAGCATCGCCTCACGCAAAGAGAATACAATCACGTTAACACATAAAAACCATTGTTGTTATTAATATTTACTTATACTGGTATATAAAAAGTTCGGAAACGTTTGAGCCAATCATTTCTCCCCTTTAATAATACCAGTTGATGTTGTATTTGATACCGTTGTAAAGCCTGATTAGTCGCTTTTATAACAAAGTACAACTTGTAAGGATCGTGCATTCGTGGAATGAGTAACACAGCTAAACGTGTAGGTAACCCCCCCCCCTCAAAAAGTGCCAAAATCCCTCTAAGAAATAACATTTCCAAACCTTTTTTGAAGAGTTTTTTTGTAAGAAAAGACGCAGAAGGATCAAAAGTGTTGATGCAGAGAATAACGTTTGTGTGGGAAGACGAGTAAGGAAGTGCTGTAACGGAGGATGCATATTCACAAACGTACTCAAGTAAAAGTACACAGTATTTTGCATTGAAATAACTCTTAAAAGAACAATTAATGGGAAAATCTCCTCTGTGAACTGGGCGCCTGCTGAGCCGGAGCTCGCCGGCCCGCCGCTGTCAGCGCCGCTCTCCTCACGCCGCCGCTCACCGCTCGCCGCAGCTCCTCCGGACGGCGAAAGCCCCGCTGACACGGCGCGTTACCCTCGCCGGCGCGCAGGTGGACAGCCGTCACGTTGGCACGCCGTCAGCAGCCGCTCCTCTGAAGGCCCTTAACCTTAACGCCGGGCGACATAATCGGGTTGGTTGTCCAGGACGCGCGGCGTTACTGGTCTAACTGGGCCACGAGGCCTCTGCCAGCAGCGATCTGCACCACGAGAACACGGCGGCCTAACCAGGTTACCCGGGGAGATGGTGCACGCCCACCATTAGATTAGACCCCGGCTGATTCCATTAGAGCCACTCCAGTCTCAATCAGACATATTTGAGGATCATAAAGTAGCAGGATATTCTCAGCGCAGCTTCTGATGACATAAGATCTCTGTCGCTGCGCTCGCAGCACAAAATCACTGTGGCCATGGGTTTTTTTTTCATTCCACATGTTGGAGAAGAGAGATGGTTACTCACTAGCAGGTGGTGGATCATGTTTTTCTGGCGCAGATGGAAAACCAGGAGACCGTTGGACCAGACATCAACGCTGGGATGCACAGTATTATTGGTGCTTTATCTGTTGGGGGGACTTGGCTCCGCCCACCCTGAGATGTGGCTCCGCTCCAGGTTTCCTCTGTTCACCCCTTAAAGTATAACTTTCTCAATCGTGGAATTCAACATCCAACATCCCCTCCCTAAAAAGCTGTAAGAAAATGTTGTATTTTTTCCACCTTAAATGAGTCAATCTTATTAATCAACTTCAGCCTGAAATGTATATATCAAATATTCATTATTTGGGGGGAATTATTTTAGGTATGTTATTTTAAAAGCTACAAAAACTCAAATTCTTTATTCTAAATTTCTTTACTTTAAAATAGTCAGTCTTGTTAATCAGCTGCAGCCTGAAAGACATATTTTTTAGGGATTTTTACCCTCTATGTGTCCAAAAAACAAGGGTTAAAGGGAGTTTTTATGGCCCCTGTTGCCGAGTGCTTGTTGGGTCTGTAAAGCCTGATCTAGACTTGCGTTGAGAAAACTGCTTGTTATGGATTGGTTCTATGTAGATGTAGATAAATTCATTATCAGTACAGACATTTTAAATCATAATCATAGATAAGATATAGGATCATCAATTGGGTGCGAACAAAAAATATTGGTGTCGGCCAACTGACAACGTCAACGATTGTGCACTCTTGTGTTGTTGCCCTCTTTAACCAAAACCAGTCCTCATTTGAACCTCCCGAAAAACATCCAGAAATAACGGAGACATGAAGGTTAGAACGATTAACCTGAAACACTTCTAAATAAACCGTAAAAATACATTTTTATATATAAATCAACTCATCCCAGTGAGCCTGTTTGTCAACGGGATTAGCATTAGCCTTCTATAAATACGCATTAATTAGGTTGGGGAGCAGCGGCGGCGGCGGCGGCGGCGGCGGCGGCTCTACTCACTTCTTTGGCAAAATCATTAAACATTTCAAAGACGAGGAGCGATTGCAGGTAAACTGTGGTTGCTCAGGTGGCTGCAGATCAACGTATCCACAACAAGCTTCACTTTGGATCTAATCGGTGACTATGTTTCCACGCAGCCAATATTGGGGTTAAGATTCCATATTCCGGTTGGTGAAACATTGTGAATAAGGCGTTTCCATGGTGAGCAGACAGGGTTGTTCCTGTCTCCATGGTGATTGTAATCAATGGCGATATGGCGATCAAAGCAGCCACGCACGGAGAAGGTCTGCTACAAACCCTGCTTGGCGTAACTTTGCGCTCCCCTTTTTGTGGATCTGTCTATCCCGCTACTTTCTAGCGTCTCCAAATGCCAGGATGTTTGTGTCTTTCATCACACTGATGAAGTGATTGGTTTCCTCCTCACTCCAAAAGTGTGGCGTGGTGTTGCTCTCGCCTTTGGCCATGTTTACAAGGAGTTCCTGGACTCCAAAGACCAAGATTCCTTGCTGATAGAACATGAACACAACACTGATTCATCTTCCTTTTGATGGGGAGATCTTGATAGGAGGAGACGTCATCACATGTTCACCATAGAGGAGGAGGAACCAGTGCTAATATATTGCTAATATTCCGCTTAGAAAAGACTGATTGACTGCATGTAAAAGAAGCCATGTTCAGTTTAGATCCTCCGAGCCGATATGGTAGCAGTAGAAGTTCTTTACTCATCAGCAGAGGGCGCTGCGAGGGTCCGCCGTAATATAATCATCAGAGGTGGCGGTGTAATTCAGACATCAATGTCCTGATCAGTGGAGTTCTGCTAAGTGAGGGAGAGTCCGGGGGGCTTCTAGCTGCTCTTGATGAGACAGACGGCCACTCCGGCCCAATTTAAGACATGAAAATGGAGCGGCGGGGAGGACGCTCACTTGCTCGCCCGCCCGCCCGCCCGCCCGCCCGCCTGCTCGCCCGCTCATCTGCTGCCTTGGCGTTGCCCGCCCCCCTGCGAGACATCAGAGGCCGGATCTGTCGGCGTGCATCAGCGGCGCGGCGCGGGCCGAGCCTCTCTCCGCTGTCACGGCGGCGTTTAATATTCATGAGAGCAAATTGGAGGACAGTCATTTAGCTTCCCGCGCGCGCTGTAGCGCCTGTGGGCAGACGGGATCAGTGGGAGTGCTTACTCACACCGCAGCGGCTGGCATCTGTCTGTCTCACAACTGCCAGCCACTTAGCGCTGATTTCAGGGTTCAAGGCCTTTCTTTTTTTTGGGATATTCCAATATGTTTCTCAAAGCAGATGAGATGAAAAGCAGCGCGTTTGGTCGCGTCTCGGAGCCGCGTTAGCGCCGCATACATCAGCGCAGGTGGGAATTGTTGGTGAGCGGCTGCGGGTTTGGGATGCGCTCTGATCTGCGTGTCCCAGGCAGACGTGGCCGGGGGGCACCGGAGCGCCGAGCTGCTTTAATTACCCAGAGTTCCCGCTGTCACAGTGTCACGGCGAAGCAGCGCCCGACCCGGCGATGACAACTCCACCACAGGCTCGGCTCGCTCAACGCCGGCGGCCCCCTGAAAGACGGGGGGGGATCAATCCCACTGTCGCTTTGATTCCCCCCTCATGTTTGCTCTCCGCCGCGGGTGTCAGAGGGTGTTTGCGGGGCGAGGAAGAGGAGCGGCTGCATGAGAGCAGAAGATGTATCTGCAGGATGAGATGTAGCAGGTTGTCACCAGGACGCTCGGCGGCGACGCGCGAGGCTGGAAACGCCGCGTGCCGCTTCCACGACGGCTCCACATCGGGAACGATTCGTGAAGTTCAGATGTTTTCATGAAATCGTCCTGATCCTCACTGGCTACCTTTACGTGCAGTCAATGAGCCTTTTCTAACCAGAATATCAGCGATAACACGGCTGTAAACACCAATAACCCGTTTGAATGACTCCTTTTCGAAGCCAAATGTCTGATCATATGTCCACCGATCGGGATTCATCAGAAGGAATCACAACATCATCACAAAGGGAGCTGCTGTCACGATGAACACATGATTTTTTGATTTTACGGCACTTTATCGCCCGAGTTAATTACAGATTTATACAAATACATGTATATTCTTTTCAGATTTTGATCCCATTTAAAGAGTACGATGCTATAAACAACCAGAAAGGATGCTTGGTAGGAGCTGAAGGTGAAGAAATCCAAGGAGAACCAACAAGTTTGATGTCAGAGTGAACTATTAGTCTGTTAGCTATTTTTTGGGACAGGCAGTTGCAGTGTCAAGCACTTTCAAGCACCTTATCCAAACCTAAAAACAACAACATCAGCTACGTTTACATGAATCCAAATAAGCATGTTCTAAGCCAAATACTAGCAATATTAGAAAAACTTTCCGAGAGGTTTTTTCCCAAAGAAAACACAGATACTGATGAAAAGCAAACTGTGCAAACCTTCAGCTGCCACACTCCGCACCAGATGACGGCACACGTAATAGTTCAGCTCCCAAGTTCACCCATGCCGAGTATTCAGTGTATATTTACAGTATCGTACAGTTATGTAATACTTTGCAATGCAGCGTCGAGCTCAGATTACATAAAACCTGAGCTTGTATTCTGGCTTCAAGGTTTTCGACGCTTAAACTTTTAGTCGGAACGGAATCAAAGGGAGCGACAGCGACTCCGATACATCACACGTTAAAGAACATTTTCAACGATGGAAGTTCGCAAAAGCTTTGTGAACATCAGAATCTAAAGACATAATGTTCTTCTGTCTCCTTACGAGTTCCTGGGGACGTTTTTTGACCATTCAGAGGGTCCTGAAAATTATTTGCTATTTGACATGTATCTTTCAGGATGAAGCTGATTAACAAGACTGACTCATTCAAAGTTGGGAAAAAAATTAATATGTGATATTTTTACAGCAGTCTATTGGAAGGAGACGCTTTTTGTCCCCAGGAACTAATAAGAGAGTTTTCTACAGAAAACTGGGACTGCAGAAAAACTAAGAATGCCTCAAATTCAGTGTTGCTGCTAATCATTGACCATCTGAGGCTTTTTAGGGATGAGATGTTTTCAGTCCTGAGGGACGATTGAGAAGGTCTTTTTAAGGGACTCTTAAGGGTTAATGTGTGTGTGTGCATATGAACAGAAACCAAATAATTCATGGAGTGAAACTGCATCCCTGTGAAAGATAATTGAGTATATTTAATAATATGGAATTGCTAGAGTAACGGCGCTGAGACTCTAACCTAAGCACCCCTGGTGGACTGTGACACTGTAAAACATCCGCTAGCACCGTTTTAAAAAGGAATAAAAAGGAAAATAATGTATAAGCTGCTTGTTAGAGATGTTGCGCCGTTTCCTGAACGGGAAGGTTGAAATGAAACATCTATTTTATTCTTTCCTCCCTGCAGAAATCCCATCAGAACGAAAGAAAAAAATCATAGTCAATTATAGATGCGTGCGATGCATTATTGAACAGTGTCATTTACTTCACCTTTATGCTCGGACTGGTGAAAAATTACGCCAATTACCGATTTTCCTCCCGGGCGATGTCGTGGTAAGTGGCCTGGCCCCGAGGCCGTTTGTCGGGGCGTGACGCGGCGCGGCGGCGCGGCCCGGGAGCTCCGCCCGCGCCGCTGCTCCCAGCTCGGCCAATTACAGACAACGAGCCGCTCGCTGATTGGCTCTTGTCTGCCGAAAGCCCCTTTTCTCCCCTTTTCTTTTCTTTTCTTTTTTCTTTTTGTTATATAACTAAATCAATCTCAGAGCGACGGAGCCGGGCCGAAGCGAGGCGCCCTCACACACTCGCCACACGTGAAGCACTCGAATATCAACAGTTGTGACATAAATCCTAATCCAATTTCTCCAAAGCTCGCGCGCAGAATAGAAGCTTTCCAAGCGATCGCACGCGTCTTTGATCTCAGCCACATTCAAAGGATCAATTAACTAAGTAGCAAAACTGGGGAGACGCTGCCATTAGTTTATTTGATGAAAACTCTTTTCGCTCATTTAAAACATTCAGGAGAGTCTGTGTGTTTTGGTCGCGAGCAGCTCTGGACGTCCTCTCCTCTCTAACCTTGAGCCGAGCCGGTGAACAGGTGGGTTCTGATCCCCCCGCTTCCTCCCCGCCGCGCCGCGCCGCTCCGTATTATCAACCCAGCGCCCGGAAGATTGATACTGCCCGTGTCAGCGGCGAAAAAAGAGAATGAATCAGAATTGATGTGACTTTGATGTATTATTTTCATCTCGGCTGCTGCCACGGAGCCACTGGGAAGCCGCCGCAGCAACCTAACGCGTTTTCAAAGATTCAAATGCTCTAAAACTTCTCTGTTTTTTAAGTAAGTAATGCACAAAAATCGATAAACTACCTCTGCGAAAAAACAATGGCAGACTTTGATTCAGAGGGAAATAAATAGACAATTTAAGATGTTTGTGCTAAGGGTGATTATTTCTCATTAAATATTAAGGAGTCACTCAATCAGATCTAGCCTGTAATTTTATCTCTGCTATGTTTGGACAATCGAACGGCTTCTCTGACCAGTTCTCCCAGTCCGGCAGAACCACAGAAATACGTGCAGAAGCGGGAGCTGCATTGAACTGATCCGCCAGATCTGCTGCATGCTGCGCATCTCACTGGTCAAGTCACGACAGCGCCGGCGTGATGAAGAAGCTGCTTCTGCTCTTCGCCCTTAACATGTATTTGGATCTGCAGTCGCATCGAGATACATTAATGGAAGTCGTCATGTTTCGCCAACGAGCATCTAACAGATCAAATGTTTGGATTTCAATGGCTACGTTTCCAGTCAGTCCATATTGGGGTTAAGGTCCATATTCCGGTTTCTGAAGGGTTATTCCTGGTGTGATTGGTTTCCTCCTCACTCCAAAAGTGTGGCGTGGTGTTGCTCTCGCCTTTGGCCATGTTTACAAGGAGTTCCTGGACTCCAAGATCAAGGACCACCAAGATTCCTTGCTGATAGAACATGAACACAACACTAATTCATCTTCCTTTTGATGAGGAGATCCTGATAGGAGGAGACACTTGGTTAACTGCGTTAATATTTTGGTTAGAAAAGGCTTATTGACTGCATGTAAACGCAGCCATTGTTGTTGTTGTTAGGTTTGGATAAGGTGCTTGAAAGTGCTTGACACTCTTATTGCCTGCCATGAAAAATGGCTAATTGACTAGTAGTTCACTGTGACAGGTGACACACATTTTCAAACATCAAACCCGCGTGTTCTCCTTTGATTCCTTCACCTTCAGCTCCTCCATAATATCATTTCTGGTTGTTTGTAGCGTCATGCTCTGTAATAGGGATCAAAAATGTAGAAATAAATACATGTATTAGAATAAATTGATAAATGAAAGTGATAAACGCATGTGTTCATCTGTCTGATGTTCAGATCTGTTATTGTATTGAACAGTATTTGAACTTTATTGTGAGTATGAAATCCATTTAATTAGCATCTCGGTTGGCTGAGCTGCTCTCCAGCCTCAGACGCCAGATAACAGATTTGAATTTGAATGTATAACAGCATTCTTCTTAAAAAGAAAAAGATACTAATAAATAAGAGTAAAAAGTAGCAACATAAAAGAGACAAATGACAGATAACCTGATGATTGTGATGAATGATGGCTGAAATTTCACTGGCTACTTTCTTAGCGGAAAGATGATCAGCAGTTATAGGAGGGAAATTGTAGCTGCTGAAAACCTCCATTATCTGGTCTGCCGCTTTGCATTGTGGGACGGCAGAAGACAGATGTGAGGCCCAGCAGTGATTGTCTGAGTACTTTTCCTGATTGTCACATTTAGATGCCACAATTGTGCCAAATCAGGAGGAGGCGGCCTGGACGCCTCGATGTCTGTTATAGGCTGAATCTTCCCAATCAATAATAATCCAATAATTCACAGAATGTGATTGATCACAATCAGACAGATGAGCCAGTTTACAGTATTTTGCAGTCAAAGGAACCTGAGCTAATTTATGAAGAGGTACTCCTCCATTTGAACAGCAAAATCTTTTATGAAGATGCGTGTGTGTGTGTGTGTGTGTGTGTGTGTGTGTGTGTGTGTGTGTGTGTGTGTGTGTGTGTGTAGGTCACGAGTGTCTTGTTGCTGTTTTGGAGCCACTGGAGCAGAGAAAAGAATGGAAATGTCTGCAATTTGAAACCTTGTTAGGAATTTATGAAGTGCTAAAATGTTTTCTCCCTGGGGAGCAGCCGGCCAGCTGTCAGCGCCACCGCCAGCCACTTCCAGCCACTTCCAGCCGGGCCGTTGGGCTCGCTGGTCACCAGGCACACACACACACACACACACACACACGCACACGTGAATAGTACAAATATTTCTACCTGAAATACACAAATACAGATGGTTCTTCGCCTGATTTCACAACATATGTTTCAGGTTCAACACACCGACGGCTTCTGTTGTACTTCTGGAGGTTGGTCTTCAGACAGGTCTCAGACCACTTTTTAGAAGGTCATGGTCCCATCTCTTATCTGGATCTGGGACAGGAAGGCCTTGTTAGTGGGTCTGCGACCGCAAGACCTGGCTGGTGGGTCTTGTCTTGGTATGTGACTGGTAGGCCTTGTTCGTGGGTCTGGCACTGAAAGGCCTTGTTAGTGAGTCTTGTCTGGGTCTGGGACTGGAAGACCTTGTTAGTGGGTCTGGTCTTGGTCTGGGACTGGAAGACCTTGTTAGTGGGTCTGGTCTTGGTCTGCGACTGTAAAGGCCTTGTTAGTGGATCCTGGACTGGAAGGCCTTGTTAGTGGGTCTGTTCATTCCTTGTTCGGTGGTCTTCACTGCATGGCCTCTGGATTTAGAGCACCTTGTGGTCTTGACATAACTAGAAGCATGAGATCAAAACGACAGTCTGATGTTCGGCCTTTTTACAGCAAATTCAAAATCTATAAGTTATGATACAAAAAACCCCAAATCTAACCTCCTGTGTTTCCTCTCTTGCAGTTTCCAGTGAAGACCTACATTCCAGCTTATACTTTGTCAATGCATCTCTGCAAGAGGTAGTATTTGCCAGCACCACAGGGACCTCGGTGCCCTGTCCTGCTGGGGGCGCGCCGCCTGCCTCGCTGCGCTGGTATCTGGCGACCGGCGAGGAGATCTACGACGTCCCCGGCATCCGCCACGTCCACCCCAATGGAACCCTCCAGATCTTCAACTTCCTGCCATCCAGCTTCAGCAAGCTGATCCACGACAACACGTACTACTGCACTGCCGAGAACCCGTCCGGCAAGATCAGGAGTCAGGATGTCCACATCAAAGCTGGTGAGCCGGAGCTTTGCGGTGGAGTGAAGTCGGTTTCACAATGTTACTCTCGATGACAAACTCTTTATAACACTTTGTTGTGATGTCGAAGGTTATCGCACACCATCGGTATCGGCCAAAATTTTCTTTAGAATGAATTAGCAATGTGATCAGCCAAATGATAATTGGAACCAAATCTGTTCTAAGTAGGATGGGATGTACGTCGCTTGTTTGCTTGTTATCAAGCTACATTTGATGTGTTTAGTTAAAGTTTTTATTCTATTTTGCAGAAGTAGTGCATGTTAAATCATTTTAAGCTTTGTGTGATAAAGATAAAGATAATGGAGATTTAAGATAAAGATTAATTTTGTATTTTGATTCCATGTCTCCACTTAGCTGTGTCGGAAAAATATCATAAATATCAACATATCACATATCGGCAAAATAATCCAATATCGTGCATCCATAGTTCAAATTCTTGCCTTGTTAAAGAAAAAAAATGGTATTGGCCTACTCAGTTTTAGAATATCGGTATATCAGATATCGGTGAAAAGAACCCAATATCGTGCATCCCTAGTTCAAGGTCTTGCCTGTGGTTTCTTGTTTAAGAAAAAAAAATAAAGATAACAATATCGGCCTACTGAGTTTTAAGATATCGGTGTATGTGACATCGTTCATATCAATATCGTGCACTGCTAAATATTGATCTGATCTTAGCTTGCTTCAATAAAGGTTTGTAGGGCTTATATTTCATTTGAATACTCACATGTCATACAATTCCAATAATATTTCTATTTTCTGAGGAAGACAATTGCACGCACACAGTCCTGCCTTCAAAAACACAAACCTGAACGTGCTGTGTGGCCTCTCCGCCCCCTCAGTTTCACGGGAACCCTACACGGTCCGAGTGGCGGACCAGAAGGCTATGCGGGGCAGCGTAGCCGTCTTCAAGTGCATTATCCCTGCTTCTGTGGAGGCCTACGTCAGCGTGGTATCATGGGAGAAGGACACCGTCTCACTCAGCTCAGGTAGGACGCCGCCGCCTCGCTCTTCCACGTGAATATTAAGACGTTAGCCAGCTTTTACGTGCTTTTACAGCAGCAGCGGCCGAGATGAAACGGGGAGAGAAGTGCGGTGATTTAGCTGTTGTTTATTTGCGTGCCTCCCCGCTCTGTGGACACGGTGTTCCGTCTGGCTCTGACTCATCTCCACACCTGTTCTCGGGGCGCTGCGGCTCTTTGCCCGCCACCTCAGAGGGAGGACTGTCACGTCGCGTTTCCTCCCTCCCTCCTGCGCCGCCTGCGTCTCAGCCACCTCCATTTTGAGTCCGGCGAGGGGCAAAGTGGAGCAGTTTACACGGCATCGTTGACCCAGTTCCCCTCCTTGTTTAAATCCAGCGGCGCAGCGTGAGAGCACCAGATACCAGAACATGGTGCGGGTTGGATTTCTACTCCAGTCAAATGGGATGCTTATCTCTTTGATTGCTCCGTGTTCTGCCCGCTGGCTGATTTTGCTTCATACTGGGGCGTTCAGGGACCTGTAAGTGAGCACTTGATGTCATTTGACTGAGGGCAAAATCTGGGACGGTGTTTTGGTGGCATTTTAAATGTGTCTGCTCGAGCATGAAGATGTGTCCTCTGATCCATGCCAGTGACTTATTTACTGGAGGTTGCTCGAGTTACTCGCTGCGAGCTGCCGGTTTGGAGGCGCCGGCGCCGGCGTGGGGCGTCGCGGGGCGGTGGGCGAATATGTGTCACGCAGATGTGATTAGATGAACGAAATGAATCCTGCAGGTGATGCGCCAAATAAAATTTCAAATGCACCTTTTTTTTTTTTTAA
>CAESWR010000001.1:193910-207513 GCA_903171835.1 Mullus surmuletus | reverse complement strand
CTTTGAATGTGTGTTTATTGCAGCGGGTGTGTGTGTGTGTGTGTGTGTGTGATCAGCAGCATCTTTAACTGAATTGGATGTATTTCGGGGGGGAACACTTGTGTAAATTCTTCCTCCCTCGGTGTCCTTGGGAGAAAAACAAAATGGAGACGGAGCTTTTTCTCTGCTTTGTCTGCCTCTTCTCAAAACGATCGGGGCAACGAGACGCCAGACGCTCCTCAGCTGCTCCTCAGCTGCTCCTCAGCTGCTCTGGTGGAGCCGCAATTTGATTTATCCTCCCTTTTTTCTTTTTTTCCCCCTCACACCACTGGATCACGCTCCTGGATATATGAGTACAGTAACCGGCTGTTAAATAATTTAAATGCAAACAATTGCAGCGGGCGTGGAGGCCACACATCATCGTCAGCCAGCCACACACACACATACACACACACACACACACACACTGAATCTGAGGCACAATCTTCTCATTTGTCGCCGCCGTCCCATCGCTGCAATATTAAAACAATCTATTAGATATCGAGGGCTGCATATTGTATGAGCTCGTCTAAATGTCACGCTCAGACGCGGCGTGTTGGCGGGATTCTGCCGAACAAGCCATCAAAGTTACATTTAAACACGAACGGGGAAAAAGAGGAGCTGAAGTGAGAGAAAATCGCGTGATTTCTGTGTAACGTGGTGCTTCACGGTGTTTGATGTCAAACTTCAAAAGGTTTTAGATGTAAAATCAGACTGAGTTTCATGCGTCAAAATGACCCCTGATAGAAAAGTAAAACTAGAAAATGCATTTGTCTTTTCTCAGCCGGGTCACCACGACAGTTCCTTAGAAAAACTTTCTCAATCGTCCCTCAGGACAAAAACGTCCCCTCCTGAAAAACTGCAGAAAAAATAACATATTAAATCATTTTTTCAATTTAAATGAGTCAATCTTTTTAATCAGTATTTTAATGGAAATTTGTTTTATAAAAACTTTAATTTCAATAAAATGCAATTGAAGGAGAATTTTATTATTAGTAGTATTAGAGCCTCAGATGGGTCAATAATCAGCAGGAACACTGAATTTGAGGCATTCTTATTTTTCTGCAGTCAAAATGGCTTGAAAATAAAAAGTAGTCTGCCAGACCTCATCAGTGGGATTACTGGTCCCATCATGTACACAGTAATGTTGACTTCTGGTCACAAAGTAGTTCACAGCGGGACGGCGACTGCCGGGGCAACTCCTCATTTAAACATCAATGCAGCAGGCCAGTCTGTCAGCCACGCACACACACACACTCACACACAAACACACACACACACACGCACACACAGTATTATGTATTTAGAGTAATTACCTCAGGCCTGATCCAGACTGAGTTTAGTAGCATGTGATAATCCATGCAGGCAGCATATGGGAGGAGGGGAATTAAAGAAGAAGAAGAAGAAAATAAAGAAATTAAAGCGTCCCGGCGGCGGCTGCAGGTGTGGAGGCGGGAAGGCCAGACTCCTCCACAGCGCTTAAACTGTGCCCCCCTGCAGGAGTGTGTGTGTGGGGATTGACAAGTTGCTTTTTCTGATTTATGTTGTTAAAATCCCTTACTGTGCGGCAGATTTTTCCCCCAAAAATTCATTTTTTGTTGTTGTTTTGGAATTAAATTGCTCAAAACTGCAGGAACTCGTCCAAAATTGAAAGCGAAAATGGAGAAATTACTGAAATCCTAATCTAACAAAAACTGTTGTGGTCACAAAAATCACCCAAAACTCCGCTCAAATAACAGTTTTTGGCAGCAAAATGACTCTAAGAAGAACAGAATGTGACTCGGGTGAGTTTAACGGAGTCAGCGCAGCTCGGTCCTGCTCACCTCTGTGCGCTGAAATATGCTAAATCTGTTGTTTTTCCAGTGCGATATGTGGCGAGTAGCTGCGATGTGAGGCGAAGTCACTCCAGCTCGAATGAATTTAACCCCTAAGAGTCCCTGGGGACGTTTTTTGTCCAAACAACATTTTATTTCTAGTAACTCTGACTGCAGAAAAAATAAGAATGCCTCAAATTCAATGTCGCTGCTAATCATTGACCATCTGAGGACCTGATAGTAATAATTTTACGGATGTTATTTGAGTTTTTGTAATTTTTTTTCAACTAAAACATTGTGGAGTTACGTAAATAAACTGGCAATTAGAGGGTTAAAATCCCCCCTAATAATTCATATTTAATATTTATATTTCAGGCTGAAGTTGATTAAAAAGATCGACTCATTTAAAGTAGAATTTTAAAAAAATAGATATATTTTTACAGCAGTTTTTGGGGAGGGGACGTTTTTGATCCTGAGGGACGGTTGAGAAAGTTTTTTTAAGGAAGTGTGTGTGTGCCCGTGCGTGCAGCGGTAAAGACTTATGTTTTCATGCCAAGTGAAGCTCGCGGCATCAATGGAAACAGAGCGCGCCGCCTTTGCGCCGCAAACACGGTCATCATAATATCATGGCGCCGCTCGCCGGCACAAAGGGGGCCCCGAAAACCAGCCGCGCCTCGTCGGAATCACACTCATTTGGAGACGCTCCCCCGCCGAGACTTTGTAAATTGATTGAACTGCCACAGAGCTGCGTACTTTCCACAGATTCTCATTCAATTTCACCTCCTGTTTTTTTGGCACCGGGGTATCTTTTCCTGCTTGATTTGCATCAATAAACCTCAGTAAGCAAGGCATTGTAATGCCTAATTGGGCGGTAATGAGCTGTCGCATTATGCAGAGTGCCGAGGTTCAAGCTTATTAGTTGCTTGGTTGCCCATAACATTTTCCTGTCCTCCTTCTGCTACTTCACCATCGCACAATTGTCAATGCAATCTCCCTCCCTCCCTCCCTCCCTCCCTCCCTTCTTCATCCCTATTCTTCTCAGCCATTTCTCAGCACACACACACACACACACACACTATGCCGTGCTAAAAATAGCCTCCTATTATCCAGGAGGCCGGGCCGTGTACAGTGAGGTAGCAATCAGCATGGCGGCCATGCACATCAAGATCCACAATAGCTGTCATTCCGCCAGCGCTCGCTAATAAAATTCTCTCCGCGTTCGCCGGAGCCGCCGCGCCGAGTGGAGGGTTCGACTCCGGCAAATTAAAGCGCCTGTATTTTACAGCTTTTAAAACAGTCGCCTCGGGGTGTAAGGCAGCGTTTTGCCTCAAAAGGCCGTCCAGAATGGGTGCCTGTTGCTTTAAATGCAGATGTGTCAGAGCTCCCACTTCCTCTCCTCAAGGGCAGCGGCGGCTCGGCTCGGCTCGGCTCCGCTCGGCTCCGCTCGGCTTCCTCTGTCCCCCGAATTTCTTTAAGTGGGAAAACACGCAGCCATGTTTGGTGTTTCAGCCGCACATGCAAATCCGCGCGACCTGCTTCTAATATGCAGCGTCATCGTCTCCTCCAAGCTTGAGAGGAGCGATGAGCGGCTGCTGCCTTAGGTCAAATTATTCTTACTTTAGAATCATGTGACTCATTCAATGTCTCTATTTATTCTTTATTCGTCCAATGAAATCGGTAAGATATAAAATGATCAATAGTCCCTCCCGAGAAAACAGAACATGTAACTCAACATTGGATCAGGCAAAGGCTAATCCTAATGGGGGGGGTTATCCTCTGTTGCCGTAGGAACGAGTGGTGCTCAAACATCGCTGCGTGTTTTTGAAAGAAAGAAATCTTTCAAAAAAACGCAGCGATGTTTGGTGTTTTAGCCGCACATGCTAATGGGCGAAACGCACAGACCTGCTTCTAATATCACCTAGAATCTTAGGAAAAGGCCTTTGCATCGTTGTATCACTTCTATGGTCTTTACTGACACAGAATTGACAGAAACTGCTCTGAGTATCTGAGAAGTGAGGATGCAGGATGAGACGGCAGTTATAAATGATGATCTTTTCCCCCAAAGAAATAAATATATTTGAAATACAGATCAGCCAAATGCCTTTTTTAAACAAAAAAAAGTCAGTTTTTGCGTTGAAATTATAGCAAATATCAATTATAGGTACTGCGGTAGTGACACAAAACTATTATTATCATTATATACATATAATATTATCTTTATCTACTTTATTAGTATGAACAATAGACTTCCGGGGCCTCGTGCTGTCAATCATTCCTCCCACAGACGACGCCGGCCCACGACTCGGACGCCTCAAACCTCTGAGGGTCGTGGAGAGGGGTCGCAATTAGCGTGCTAGCAAGGCTGGTTAGTGTTAAGGGTGGCGGTGGTGGGGGGTTTGGGGGGGGGTGGGGGCGGAGGGGTTGATGGGAGTGTGTGCATGTGTGTGTGTTTAAGATTACATCTTCAAATATGCGCGCGGCGAGGAGGTAAAACGTGGCCCGGGGCGAGTGCTGACATTGCGTTGCCGTGCAGCCGTGCAGCCGCGCCCGTGCAGCAGCATTGTTACAATGTATTTATATAACAGCGCTAAACGGCCAGACCTGTTCCACATTCATCTACATAAAGCACTACTGTATCGCCTGGGGGCGGAAATAGACATTTACACACACACACACACACACACTCACACACACTAAATGAGATCGTTAAGCAAAGCCCTCCCATTGCTCCCTCCAACCCTTTAACACACCCTGCGCTCACTGTTGATTCCCTGCTCACTTGTCACTTGTGATTGCCAAAAAGCAAGGCACCATATGCCGCTCTGTTTGTAAGTGCGACCACCCCCTGTGTCGTCTTAAACACACACACACACACACACGCACAGGCACGGGAGGGACTTACACACACCCACGTCGCGCAGGCACGCACAGCTACAGAGACAATTTTCATGTCGCAGTCAAAGACGGCGACAAAGTGCGATTCTCCGCCGCAAACGACTCTCAGATGATGAAAGTGCGGCGCTTTCAGCCTCTGATTTCTGATGTGCGATGCGGATGTGATCAGAGGAACCTCGCGTTGCTGCTCTCCTCTCGCTCTTTCTCAGCATTATGCAGTCTGTTTCTAACCCCCCCATCCCCATACCCCCCCCCACCCTGCTGTAAAGGGAAACGCTCGCACCAGAGAAGAACAAACAGACGCAGATGCTCTGCTAATTCTGACTGTCTGTGTGAAATCACATTTAACCCTCATGTCAATGCAGACTCAAGCCTCCATCCAACGCAATGGAGAGTGATTGAAAAAAGACATAAGATAAAACAAACAAATTAATACATTTATTATTGTTATTATTATTATTATTATTATTATTATTATTATTATTATTATTGTTATTATTATTGTTATTATTTATATATATATATAATATAATATTAATAATACATTATGGAAGACTTCATAATGGCATAAACAAGATTAGAAAGTACTTAACAAGAAATTAGATTTAATTACATTTAAGTCATTTCAAACTGATGTCAGAGTAGATGTCTACTCACAGAGACCCAACAAATCCCCCAAGAGCAAGCGCTATAATACTACTACTACTACTGCTACTACTACTAATAATAATAATAATGATGATAATAACAATAATAATAAATTCATTGTAATATTTCATCCATACAGATTAGCAAATTAGCCAAAAAAAGCTCAGGTCTTTAATTTTGTACTGGCAGCAACCCAACAAATCCCCCAAGAGCAAGCATTGCGTGAAGTGAAAACTCCCTTTAACAGAAGAAACCTCAGATCGGAGCCCCGGATCAGGATGGGTGGAGCCATCTGAGACCGGAACAACACAACAAACAACAAAGTATTATAAGAAACAGAGGAAGGAGACGGCAAATATGAAATAATAGGAATGAATATAGCATACAATGATAAAACAAAGTACTACTGATAATAATAGTGATAAATCTGAGCTCTCTGTGCTTGACTCGCACTTTCTGCTGGACGGATCTCTTCACATCTTGTCAGATTCTCGGCGAGGAAACGACCATCTGGCCGTGCGGCGCCGGCCGCCTGACTGTCATTATCCTTCGCCGAGCGCTGCTTCGTCATTATCGCGTTGACTCGCTGACTGACAGCGCGGCCTGATTAACATATGGGCTCTAATTGACTGCCGCCGCCGCCGCCGCCGCAGCCGACTAAACGACTGACTTAAGTGGAGCCTCAGTGGCGTGCGGCCGGCTCGCTAACCGGGGCCGGCCAGCACGCCGCCAGCACGCCGCCGCACCCACTCGCTAATTAACTGAGTGACCCAGTGCATTCTGGTCTCTGTGCTGACTGACTGATTGACTTGCTGTCTGCTGACCGGCCGACTGACAGTCACACTGACTCATCTGTCACCGGATGTGTTTTCACGGCCGTGGACGGGCGTGTGTGTGTGTCTGTGTGTGTGTGTGTGTGTGTGTGGGGGGGGGGGTCCTCACTCCACAAATCACAGCAGCTCTCTGACTGACGGCCGCATTTCCATTTTTTCTCATTAACTCTAATATGGAAAGAAATGATGAGGCCGGAGCGCGGCTGGTCGGGAGGCTGCTGGCCGCCGCGCGTGTTTGCTGAGGCGGGGGGGGGGGCGACCTCGACGCCTGTTTCATCCTCATTGATCCACTTCTGTCCATCTTGTTGCATTTGTCCATAATGTGCAATCAGCGAAGGAAAGGAATCGGAACAAGTTGCTGATATCGAGCAGACGCCTGATTTGCACATTCAATTTCTTTACTCGCATCCAGGATTCAAATCCGTTTTTTTTGTTTTTTTTTGTTTATCAACCTCGTCTGTCCTTCATTTACATCCGTCCCGCTCCGCTCACATTCACATCTCAGATGGAAATCAATAAGCGATCAGGACTTTCACCCGAGCAAAGCGCCCCTAATACGGGATGCTTATCTCTGCGATGTCATCTTTGTCAGCACATGACCCTCTTTAGTGGTAGGTGGACTCCCTTCCCAGCATGCATTGAGCCCAGATAGGGCCTGAATAGCATGAGCAGCAGTGGCTAATTAGCATTAATTAGCAGCTAGTTCATGTCTATTACTGCTGCAATTCATGTTAATCATTGTGCCCTTGTTGAGTTTAGAAATTTTTTTTTGGATTCACCTGCCATCTGGAATCCATCATTTGATTGATCCATCAATCTAATCAAGTTTGTTTGCAAAGCTTCGTTCCACTTAGCGGCGCCACTTTCACGCGACCGGCCTCTTATTTGTTGTTTTCAGGCCAAAACTTTGATCTGAACAAAAGGCAGCGGCTCCACATTTCTCCGCTCACGTGGATGTGATGGGAATTTGATGCACACGGAAACCGGAGTAGATGCGGTTTCATCGGTGTGTGTGTGTGTGAGTGTGTGTATTGTGTTTAGACGTATGGTTATGTGCTGAATTTGTGTGTGTGTGTGTGTGCGTGTGTGTGTGTGGTGACTCATAAACCATGGCAATGAAGTCGGCCTGTGACAGCTGCTACATAATCAGATTACTACTGCTGCTTCAATTTGGACATGTTTTGTATGTGTGTGTGTGTGTGTGTGTGTATGCATGTGTGCGTGTGTGTGTGTGTGTGTGTGAGAGAGTCTGGTCATTTGGAGTGGGCCCAGCTCTGAGTATTGGTGGCCCTGTCAGCATATGTGGCCAGACTGCATCCATTCACTGTGATCCTGTTACCACCTCGACACGACACACACACAGGGTCACTGCGTTTGACTGTGTGTGTGTGTGTGTGTGTGTGTGTATGTGTGTGTGTGTGTGTGTGTGTGTGTGTGTGTGTGTGCCTCTCTCCACATATGTGTACATTACATGCGGTTTGGTTCCCAGCAGCTCTCTCTCCGCCCGAGCAGGGGAACTTAAAAGCAAGCGCAGCGTGTCAGTGTGTCACACCAGCTGTGCTTTTACATATTCTGCTCCGTTTAACGCCGCCGCCTCATCGGCTCCTTTCATCTCCCGTTTTCCACGTCCCTCTCACTCCGACACACTTGTTACATTTTTGGAAGCTAATTAATCTTGAAAAGGAGTTGTTCTTTTTTTTTTTTCCTCCCCATCCTCCAAATGCTATTAGGGTTTCCTTGGGAGTATCTTATCATCACCAGATTCTTGTTTTATTTCAATATTTTCCCCCCTGTTACTATTAATTTTCGGAGCCTTGCAGTCACGTCCTAGTAGTCAGTAATCTTTATTTATAAAATACAGGTTACTTCAATCTTATGTCTTATTTAGTATTTTTCTATCTTTTGATACTCTGTTATCTATTTGTAATCTTAATGCTTTGATGTAGCCGACAAGGACTTCCTGTTGGCCAATAACGCTGATGGCGCTTTGCCTTTTATTTTGGAACTGGACTGATGCTAAATCACTGTCGGTCCTTGTTTCTGGCTGACAGGAGCTCGACCTCCCCCCGTTGTTTGTTTTTTGGTGAATATGAAGAACAGAAGGTGGTGAGCGTTGCGTGAGCGGGATTAGCGGCCGGCCTCTCTGCCGTCTTCAAAGCGGCTCGGCGCCGCCGTCGGCCACCGCGCATCTAATGCCAGCTTTCTTCCAGCTGCCGCGCGCGACCTGAGATACACCCTGCTGCTGGAAACGGAAATTGAACCGATGACCTCAGTCCAACTTTATTTCTAGGCCAGCTGGCTGCCCCTCCCCCTCCCCCCCCTCTCCACCCCCTGTGTGTGTGTTTTTTACCCCTGTGTGGCTATTGTGTCCACCACAAGGGCATTTTGTCACCTCCCAGCTGCTCTTATCAGAGGCTCGCAGCGATGTGTGGCATTGGAAAGGTCAAACCGCCACAGGAGGCAGCATCCGCGCGGCGCTGCGGACCCCCCACAGCGCTCTTTGCTGCGCCTCGCCATGAAACGCCGCCGCAGACCCCGCTCTTCTCTCCTTCTCTTTTCGTCGGCCTCACATGCTCTCACATGCAAAGTATTTGAGTCAAGCGAGAAGCGCGGAGGGACGACGATTGCACGGAATGTCCTCAACTTACTCATTATCTCCTCGGCTGCCGATGCCCTCGTGCAGCGCCGGCTCGGCCGCTTCATTACTGTAAGGAGACTATCTTAAGGGAGGAATGGCAGGCTTCCAGTTGGCTCTATCAAGCTGTCAATCACCCGGTCTAATCTTAGCTCTGCCCCTCAGTGCTGCCCATCATTTCCTGGCACTGTGGAGCAGAAAGCAGATTCTAATTCCCCTGAAATAGATAAGGCCTTTAATGGACGCTCTGCTCAATTATGCAATGATGTTGTGTTGTCGTGTATCTTGATGTTTTCCGTACGGAGCCACTCGGCTCTTTGCTGTCTTTACTCCGTCCTTGCATTTTTTCCCCCTCCACCTCCTCCTCCTCCTCTTTGTCCTCCTTTTCTTCTGCAAAAACACCCAGAATGCTTCACTGTGTTTTTCTGGTCAAAATCTCTGATATTTACCACTGAGCTGCGGTCAACTTCCAAGATTGTGGAGAAGTTGCGTGAAAAAAAAAAAAGGCCGAAAGCTGCAGAATCCGCGTAATAACGAATGCAGGAGGATTTATACTCACACACACACACACTGACACTCTGTCCATCACTCTCTGCTGTTGTCACAGTAACCATCTCACCTTCCCTTCGCAGTCCCGCCCTAATGAGACCACTGGAGGACACGGAGAGAGAATAGCAAGGGGGGGGTGGGAGTGGGGGGGGGCAGCGAGATGCAGACACAGAGAAAAGGAGAGATATATCACAGGAAAGATAGGCAGGACGGAGGCAGAGTCGCCATTGTCTTCTATCTCCTCTTTGCACAGCAGAAACCCCCACCGTCAGCCGCTCCAGAAACAAAAGCCGCCACCGCCGCCGCCGCCGCTCCAGCAACATCCGCTGATTACGCCGCCTCCCTCCGTGACCGCACCAACACCGCCAAGTTTGCTGCCTGGGCATTTCCATATAAATCCAATAACATTATCGTTAATAGATAATTAGCCGGTGCCGCGTGATTTGTGACAGCAAACACAGATTAAAATTCAATTAAAGGTAAACGTGTGTGCGGATGCTGCTTTGCTGAGTGGCTCCATTCAGGCCCCAATAAATCACATTCAAAGATTATATCTGATGAATGTGCGCGCGGCGCCTCAGACGTGCAGATGCCAAAGCAAATAAAAATTAGTCTTAATATCGCATCATGGAAGGGTAGCGGCCTCGCATCAGGGCTGACAAACACACGGCGAGCAGATTGGCGGCGTGATCTTCACATCTGCTGCTTTATGTTGTGTAAAAGTCTCCGTCTGCCGCGGCGCCGTAAAGAGCCTCGGCGAAGCGAACGGCTCCTCTGGGCTCCGGTGCGCGGCGCAGATTGGCAATTATACACCTCAACATTTCAGGAGACCTTTAGCGATTCGCACCCGGGTTCCTCATCTGGGAAAACGCTTGTGCCAAATGTTAATGTGCAGGTCTCCTGGACGGGAACACGAGTGTGTGCAACAAGTGTTAAGAGGCCCTCCAACGGATGCGTGCGGAATACACACTTGGCAGGTAACGAGCCGGAGGTTTTGGGATGCCGCCGCGCTTACATCATCTCGCTGAGTAGATCTGCTGCGTTTGATTGAGCGCGTCTATTTGGCAGCGCTACCTTTCCATTTTTATTGGTGTTTTATTGGTTGTCATTGCAGATTAACCCGGGTGTAATTAAGGGCCATTTACACAAGACAGTGACTGTTTGTGTCATTAGCTCGCGATGCACCTGGACGCTCATCAGACGGCTAAAAAAGGGCTCACAAGCTAATGGCTAACATGCTAATTGACGCTTGGTTGCAAACATAGACCATTTCCTTCTTCATATGACAGTGGAGTTGACTTCATCAATCAGTTCATTACACTCTAATTTCTCAGAGTGACATTAGACGGCGGCCATTTTCCAAAAAAGTAGGACACTCTTTTTCACTTATACTAAGCTTTTGTTCCAGTGGTATCACGATTCAGTGAGACCATGATGTGTGCGCAACAGAAAAGGCAAAAAATTGTCTGTGTTGTGTAAATCCGTGCTCTTTTCTCCATTTGGGATTCAATGGCGTCTTCTGTTTCAGCATTTCTGTGATGCACATGGATGCCGTCTTTACATTTTTAACCAATCAATTATTTGACACATTGTTCAGCCAATAATGTACGGGCCAGAGATCTTAGGGCATTGGAAGTGATGCAACCCAAAAAAGGACAATTGGGCGTTTGTGTAATGTGTGTATAAAGCGTGACTAATAACCGTGTAATAAGCAAATATCTTATAAGCAGGTTTGAGAAGCAAAATCTGGAGCTATTGTGAGTCTTTAGTTAAAGGATTGTTCAGAAATGTACGTTTTTGATGTGTCTAACTGACTGGTCAGAGTAACTAAGTACATAACCGTAACTAAGTAACTGGGATAATGTGGTGACCCTTTGTCGGCGGTGCGTTTTGTCGTGGACAGCCGCCAAAATCACTGTCGGCGAAACCCTGATGTTGCATGATGACTGTGCTTTTCTTCGGTTTAAAGTTTCCGTCTCTGCACGTCGAACACACACACACACACACACACACACACACACACACACACACACACACACACACACACACACACACACACACACACGCACGCATCATCCACCTAATGAATGAGTGATGAATACCCACATTGCGCCAGACCCAGCAGTCCTCACCCTGTGATACCGTTCACTCCCAATCAACTCCCCCTGTCAATATTTACCATCGTCTGCCGCTGCCGCTTCACCAGCTGCCGCCGCCGCGCTCGCGTTTCTCACCGTCAACTTAATTAGTCACATCTCTCGGTTTAATTACATCAAGTGGAAGGAAGTTGCAATCTCAAGTAGATCAAATTAAGCTCTATGCAAATCCTGGAGTGTCTCGTTCCTGGTCTCTGTGGCAACCGCGTCTCTATCTCCCTTATTTCTGTGGGGAGGAGTCATGCGAGGCTTGTCATCAGTTGCTAAATGAAATCTTACACTGGAAATCACCCCATTAGGCTGGTTAAGTGGCTGACTGTCTGTTTAAGTTCCCAGTGAGAAGTGACTAATCTCCCGTGTGTGTGTGAGCGTGTGTGTGTGTGTATGAGGGAGAGAGAGGGCTACTAAAAAATGAATATTTGAATAATGTTGAACCTGCCGTGCATGATAATTAACTGTATCATCGTGATGTATCACTCGTACACACTTTTATTTTAAGGCTGCTCTTATAATAGTGTAAAATTATAATATGATTAATTGGACCGCTGTGGATTTGAAACCGGAATCGGCTGGTTAGGAGTTCAGTTAGCGCCGGCAGCAGGTGTTCGCAGCTACCTGTTCTCACTGTGCACTGAGCAAAAGGCTGTTAAATCCAGTCAGGGAAATATATTACTGGGGTTTGTTTGTTTTTTTGAATAAATATATCAGAATCTGTGTATATGTTTCTATTTTCACCCCAAATACTGACAGCAAAAATTCAAAACAACAGTTTTACTTTGAAAAGCAAACAAGATGACCTGTTTTTGATAAGCTAGAAGAATGAGTGGAGGTCAGAGCAGATCAGAGGAGATCAGTCATTTACCAATCATTATTGGCGAATGGGTATTGATTATGAATTTATTTTACTCCATCCAATCAGTATTGGCCCCAAAAATACTAATAGCAGACGTGAATACTGTTGGAACTTCCTATTTTTTATATTTATGTCAATAATTGCTAACATGCATCATTTTTTAAGCTTTTAAAGAGTATTTTATGATGCTCTTTCATTTATTTGTATCTATCTAAATTCTTTGATAACTGTATTCTTGTATGTAGCAGACAAAGCTAACCAGTCAGATTCACTGGATTCACAATCAACGATATTTCAAAATAAAAGTCCTCAGTCCTCAGTCCTCCTCCTTCTGCAGACCGTGAACAACTGTGAACGATAACCTGCGAATGGAAGAAGAGACGACGCGTTCACCTGCAACAACCTGCCGGCAAACGAACGCAGAGTTGATGAAAATTTGACAAATCCTCGGTGTTGCGTGTGCGCACTGCAAATTAAACGCGATCCAGAGTAATTACTGCGCAGAAGCCACCTTAATACCTCTTGATATTTGGATTTAACTTCATCACATCCTGGCTTTCTTTTGCTCGTGTTTGAGGTTTTTGCTGATTTGCGCAGGAAGGAAAGAAAAAAACAAAACAAGCAACAGTTAAGTCCAAGCTTTGCAATGTGCAGGGGAGATAAGCGGCGGCGCCTGAAGTGTGGAAACAAACCAGGTCGGGACGCCGCTTCTTTGCTTTGCTGATGATGATTTATGCTTCTGCAGCCGCCCGTCCGTCCGTCCATCCGTACAATGTGTCACATGGTTGATGCATTTCTCATAAGTGCGGTGAAAGGACGGAGGGATGGAAGAAGGGAGGAGAGACGGAGGAAGGGCAGAGGCCTGGAAGGTGGAGGGAAAGGGAGCTGGAATTGTAATGACAGGATGGAAGTGGTGCGGAGAAATCCACGTGCCACAAGGTCACAGTTTCATCCGCCCGGCCTGATTGAGGCGACTCCCGGAGATGGTTTCACACGAGGCGAAGATCGCCTTCGAACCGCCGCAGCTTCTCCCCGTCACTCCGCCCGGTCGCTCCGACGCAGGGGAAGACGCGTCGCAGCGGTCTCATAAATGCCGCAAAACAGCTGATGATGGTGTGAATACGCAGGGAGGGAAAATAGTGCCGGGTGATTGCGATGTCGGACTTTCTGTGTGGCCAAGAATTCGTGATGCAAATGGACGA
>CAESWR010000001.1:35411-45707 GCA_903171835.1 Mullus surmuletus | reverse complement strand
CCCCCCCCCCCCCACACACACACACACACACCATCACCCCCCCGACTTCCTCCCCCCCCCATGAATCCATTGTCCAGGTAGGAACGTGCCCGGGTTGGCAAGGCCTCGCTTTCGGACGCACTTCTTTGAGAATTATTTAAGGCTTAGGGAGTTTTTCTGCCCCGATGAATATTTGATGCGCCGAGTCCGAGCACCGCGGCCGCCGAGCCCCGAGCGAACACTTCAGAGAGCGGCCGGGGCGCGAGGTGCACCGCTTTCAACACCACACACACACACACACACACACACACCTACACGCATAAACAACAACACTGAGTGATGGAGTCCAGAGGCGCTTTAATCTGATTGGATGTTCAAGGTCCATCACATTCTTTTTTTTTTAAATTCATTTTAATCATAATTTAAATCATGAGCAGGCGTCGTGTGTTTGAAGGAAGCGGGAGTTCCTTGTCATGCGGTTGCACTTTTTGCCCACAAGAGAGCAGGGGTGAGTCGTGCAGCGCCCACTTTTCTTTTTTTTTTTACTTTTTATTGTGAAATACACGACAAACAACATAGTGGACTTACAGTGGGGTGTGTACAAAATGTGAATAAGGTGTGTGTGTGTGTGTGTGTGTGTGTGTGTGTAAGTCAGGTACAGCTAATATATAATATAAATGGTGTTTTCTGCAGTTATAGTGATAACAGTAACAGAGACAGAAACTAATGAATAACAGTAATATCAGTCATAATAATAATAATAACAATATAGTTGTGACAGCATTAATAATAGAAGTAAAAATGGTGGTAATAACAGGTGGGAGGGGAGGGTGGATAAATACATGACATTTTGAATATTTTTTTTTTTATTAAATCATGAGAAAGGGGGAAAATAGATACATAAAGCAAATTAATGGAGCCAGTTTGTAAGATGCTACATTATTATTATTTATTTCTATTTTATGGCTCGCAGCTTTGGAGAGCCTCAGCAGCCGGCGTCCCAATCCTGGTCTTAGGGCGCCACCTCATGGTCAGACCTATTTTATTGCTTTTATTGTTTTACATTTTTATTTAATCCTTTTTTATGTGATCTGTTGTAAAGCACTTTGGTTTCACCGAGAAGGTTGTTATGAAGGAATGTTTAAATAAAGAACATTTACATTTACATGGAAAAGCAAAGTCAGCGAGGTCTGATCCCTCGCAGAACCATCAACATCTGCAGTCGATGGATTAATGGGCGCCGCTGGGACGCTGAGATCTGCTGGCCTGAAAGCTCCACTCTCTTTTTTTTTTTCTTCTGCTGATGCGTCAGACAGATCCTGGTGGCGAGAGCCAGCGTCGCTGCCTGATTGCATAACGCCGGCGTGCAAACTCGCGTTCCCGGGTGGAGACATGTGGCGTGTGGAAATACGGCGTGGACGTACAGCCGCGGCGGCGGCGGCACGTGTGATTGAGGAGCTCCTCGACCTTTGCCGCCCCCTCGACCTTGAGGAGAATCACTTCAAGATGTCGCCAATCAAAGCCAATTAGGCCTCGTTGCAGGAGTTTGGCCTGTGAGGGAAGAAACACACACAACCCACACAAATGAGAGGAAGCAAAAAGGAGGGAAGAAGTGTGTGTGTGTGTGTGTGTGTGTGTGTGTGTGTGTGTGTGGTGTGTGTGTGTGTGTGTGTGTGCGCGTATTAGGGCGGGGTCAGCCAGGAACACGGGACTGATTTTTATGAACAATGGGAGTGGGCTTCCTCCAGAGGGGAGCGCTAAGGAAGAACATCTGTGTGGGATCAAGGGGATGGAAGGATGAGGAGGGAGGAAGGAGGAGGGAGGGGGGAAGGTGATAGGAAGCAGGAGGAAGGGGATAGGAGGCAAGAGGCAGGAAAGAGCAGGAGTAAGGAAAGAGGTAGTGGGATGGGGGAGAGGAAAGGAGGTGGGAGATAGGAAGTCGGAGACAAAGAAGGAGGTAGGAGGAGGTAGAAGGAAATAGGAAGTAAGAGGTTGTAGGAGGAGGGAGAAGGAGGGAGGTAGGATATAGGAACTAAGAGGTAGTAGGATGGCGAGATGGTAGGAGATAGGAAGTAAGATGAAGAGGGGTGAAGGAGAAGGAAAAGGTGGTAGAGGAAAGGGATAGGAAGTCAGAGACAAGAAACGGAGAAGCAGGAGGAAGGAAATAGGAGGTAAGACGTAGAAGAATTAGGGAAAAGGAAGGAGGTAAGAGATAGGAAGTAAGACAAGGAGTTGGAGGAGGAAGGAGACAAGGAAGGAGGAAGGAGCAGATGGAAGAAAATAAGAGGTAAGAGGTAGAAGGAGGAGGAAGAAGGAAGGAGGTATGAGGAAGGAGATAGGAGGCAGGAGGTAGGAGGAGGAGGGAAGGGAATAAGGGAGGATGAAGAGGGCGGAGAAAGTGTCTGGATATTTGAGACTCTCTCCGCTGTCAATCAATAAAGGGGGCGGGGCTTCGCTTGTCAAAGCTCAAACCAATCAGGAGGAGGAAGTTTGAGATAGTCCATTTATGATTTTGCTGGCATTGTTTCTCCTTCCCAAAGACTCTGAGTGTGTGTGTGTGTGTGTGTGTGTGTGTGTGTGTGTGTACTCGCTTATGTCCACATTGGGGTCACACACTCGACTTAAGACCAGTTGATTGGGGACAGCATGTACAAATGAGGACAAAGTCAGTGTCCCCAATTGTTAAAACGTTGATTTTGGGTCAGTGGTTAGAGTTAGGGTTAGGTTGAGGTTAGGGTTAGGATTAGGGTTAGGGTTAGGGTTAGGGTTAGGGTTGAGAGAACGGAAGGTCATAGAGACATGGGGCCAAGTTCTACCCATAGGTTTTTGGGCACCCCAAGTGCAATGAGCTGGGTCCTGAACAGTTCATGTCCGCAACGGAGCGTCGTAGAGACTCAGGACCAATACCAGCGAGTTCAGGACGTCCTAAAACCTGGGGTAGGGCACCATTTGCAGGCCTCTAGCATTTTCTGGTCAGGAGCTACGATCAGTCAAATACGCACCTTAACTCCTGAGCTAGGGTTAGGGTTAGGGTTTCTCAACCCTAATTTGCCTCCCGCTAGGGTTAGGGTTAGAGAACGGAAAGTCACAGAGACATGGGGCCAAGTTCTACGCATAGGTTTTTGGGCACCCCGAGTGCAATGAGCTGGGTCCTGAGCGCCTACAACCTTGCGTTCTGGAGATACAGCCCAACTGTGATCATCTGAACATGCATATCTCAGAACTGGAGGCTCCTAGAGACTTAGGACCAAGACGAGTGTGTTCGGCAGCCATGAAAATATGGGGGGAGACGCTGGTTTCGTGTCTTTAGCGCTTTTACATCTCAAGTTATGGCAAGTTTTTCCTAATTAGGGTTATCATAACTGCATTGACAGGGGGTCCAAGGTCATCTCCGCAACAGAGCGCCGTAGAGACTCGGGACCAATACCAGCGCGTTCAGGGCGTCATAAAACCTGGGGTAGGGCACCGTTTCCAGGCCTGTAGCATTTTCTGGTCAAGAGCTACGGTCAGTCAAAGATGCACCTTAACTCCTGAGCTAGGGTTAGGGTTAGGGTTTCTCAACCCTAATTTGCCTCCCGCTAGGGTTAGGGTTAGAGAACGGAAAGTCACAGAGACATGGGGCCAAGTTCTACGCATTGGTTTTGGGCACCCCGAGTGCAATGAGCTGGGTCCTGAGCTCCTACAACTTTGCGTTCCGGAGATACAGCCTCTTTATGATGGTTTGAATTGGAATTTGAATTTGCACTGGAGGCTCCTAGAGCTCCGGGCCAGTGCGTTCGGCAGCCATGAAAATATGGAGGGAGACACTGGTTTGGTGTCTTTAGTACATTTGCATCTCAAGCTATGGCGAGTCTTTCCAAATTAGGGTTACCATAAGTGTAATGACAGGGGGTCAAAGGGTCAATGGGTTAGGGTTAGGGATTTTTCAACCCTAATTTGCCTCTCGCTAGAGTTAGGGTTCAGAGAACTCTTTTCAGGAGCTACAGTCATTCAAAGACAAGCCTTAGTTCTTGGGCTATGGTTAGGGTTGGCCCGACTAGGGTTAGGGTTCAGAGAACCGAAGGTCGTAGAGACATGGGGCCAAGTTCTACCCAGAGGTTTTTGGGCACCCTGAGTTGAACAAGCTGGGTCTTAGCTCCTGCGACCTGGCATTCTCGAGATACAGCCCAAATGTGATCATTTGAACATGCCTATCCCAGAACTGGAGGCTCTTAGAAACTCGGGACAGATACCAGCACGTTCGGCACGTCCTAAAACCTAAACCTGGGCACTGTTTCCAGGCTCAAGTGACTTTAGCGAGTATTTGTATGTGTGTGTGTTTAGGTGTGTGACAGGAGGGCGCATATAGCACACGGCCTGGGGTCAGAGGTGAACATCAATACTTTTCCATATTTGTCTTTGGTTGGTTGGAGGCGGGTCATCAGCAGGTCTGGGGATGTGTGTGTGTGCATGTGTGTGTGTGTGTGCGTGCGTGTGTGTTTTCGGGGGGTTATGTTGACATACGTTGCTGCAAGGAGAATGGCAGGAAACAGAAGCGGAATTAGACGCGGGGCCGACGAAGGATGGGCAGGTCAACAGGCAGCAGAGGGGGCGGAGCCTGGAGATGTGCAGCCACACACACACACACACAAACACACATACTCATCTTGAGGTGAGCTGACGGGCTGCCCATCAATCACTGCTGCTTCGCTCGCAGAAACTGTTCAAACTGTCGTTAGTGGTCAAAGGGGGCAAAGCCACGACCCTCTCCTCACTTTTATTAACACCTTGAGGTACCGAGGGACGATTTCAGGGATTTCAACTGTTGCCGTGGTGACTAGCCGAAACATAAACGCACAAAAAAAAGAAAGTCATCAGCAGCAACAGGTTCAGGCTAAGAACACCAGCTTTGAGGCTGCTGGCGCCATGTTAGCATGTTAGCATGTTAGCATCTCAGTGTTTACAGCAGCCGAAAAAACGAAGAAAAAGCTTTAAAAAACCAAACCTCCCTCATCAGCGAAGGTCAGAATATTTGCTACCATGTGCTCGTGACCTCGTGATGCCCCCCCCCCCCACCAGCCAAACAGAGATTCTTTGTGCGTTATTTTTAATCCAAAATAAGTCAAATCGTAAGTCGGGGCGGGTAAACAAATCCCTGACTATGTGTTTGCTAACAGCTGATCCAGATGCTGCTGCTTCACTGTCTTTATATTTATATATCTTTTTTTTTTTTAAATAAATCACAATTTTTTTTTAAAGCTAACACACTAAAGGTGTCTCACAAAAGCTTCATGAAATCGCAAAATGAAACCAACTTACGCCAGAGCAATGATTGAAGCTAGCAAAGTCAACGCTAACACCAACGTCCGCTACACAACTTTTCAAAAGGAAAAAAATGCTATATTTTCTGGATGTTTTTTCTTTCTTCATTATTAATGTTTGTGAAGCCGACAGGGAGAACGTTTTGGATGAGTTCACACCTCATTAATGTTAGTACAGATTTAAGCTAGCAACATTCAATTTTCTAAGCTGAAACTGACACATTTTCAGCCAGAAAACACTTTTGAAAGCTTTGGATACAAACCTGCACACAGAGGAGCGACTTGAGATAGCAAAGTCCCCTTGAAAAACGACGCTCTCCAGTCGGCCGCTTCACTTCCTGCTTAGTTTAGTAATCTTGGTAATTGTGCAAAATCACAAAAACAAATTGTAATACTCTTTTTTATCATGTATTTTCTTACTGTTCTATGAAGTTTAGCTTTGTATATTTTATTCAGTATTTATTCTATTTCTATTTTTTCATACTATTTTCTACATTTTATCATTTATTTTAGTTGTTCATACATGTTTCTTTGCTCCAGTGTTCAGTAGAAACATGAATAAAGATAAATAGGAACAAACATCGACCTGATGGAAACAAACGCATGACTGGAAACAACCGAGGACAGCCAGTATCGTAGTAGTAGTAAGGAGTAGAAGTGAAGAGAGGTGCGCTCTATTTGATCTATGTCTATGTGTGTTGTTTCCAGTGAGGGTTTATATTTTCAGTGTGTGCAGAGTGCAAATATAAAGTGTATCATTTGTTTTTGTTTATTATTTCTGGTGTATTTCATTTTTAAACTTTTTTCTTTTTTTTTCTCCTTGTTTCTCATGTTTGCTGTTGTCGTGCAGGAATTTCTCCGTTTTCCGGCTCATTTATGTCTCCCTCTTGTACCTCTGACCTCTGACCTCTGACTCGTCGCAGGTGCTGCGACGGTTTGCTGCTTTCTTTTTTTTCCGCAGCGTTGAAGCTGCACAGAGGAGTTTGTGGCGCAGCGAGCGGCCGGCAGGAGGCCTCGTCTGCAGGCGGAGACGCACATGCTTTCATTGTTCAGCATGCAAGTCTCCAGGCAGTCCTTTAAAACACACACACACACACACACACACACACACACACACACACAGAACAGCGTTGGGACTTACAGTGCTTCCAGATGTGGCCCTCTGGAACGTCAGGAACATGAGCGGTGAACACCCAGCATCACACTCCCAACACTCCTAATAACACACACACACACACGCACACACACACACATGCACACATGCACACACACACCCCGCGTCAGTGCAGACACTTTCTGCTGATGTGGTTTGATTACACAACACAACAGTGTGTCTGACTGCACGTGTGTGTGTGTGTGTGTGATGTCAGTGGATGTTTAAAGGCGTGTTATGTACATGTCAGCGTACATGCATGTGTGTGTGTGTGTGTGTGTGCGCGGTTCAGTGGATGACTCACTTCGGACCGTTACTCATCTGTCCTGGGACGCACAAAAACCAGCGCCAAGACCGGTGTGTGACGCCATGAGCTTTAACAGGCCTGCGAGGCAGCGAGTGGCTCCGCCCCCTCCCTGAGCGCGAGGCAGCGAGTGGCCCCGCCCCCTCCCTGAGGGCGGGGCCACTGCATCCCAAGCAGCTGCAGGCGCAACCAGAGATGTTTTACGCTCCACAAATACAAAGCAAAAACTAGAAAGTTCACACAGAGAAAAGTGAAGCTGGAGAAGAAAATGTTCTGATCCAAATTTGTGTTATTTTGTTTGTTTTTTTACCTTTTCTGTTGTTTTTGTCTTTCTCTTTTTCACGCATCATCAGTTACGGGTCAACGCCATTTTTTCTCATTGCCAAAATAAAGAAAAAAGTCAATTATTTATTTATTAATTATTCATAATTAATTCTATACGACTACTCATAATAATAATAATGATGATAATAATAATAACAACAACAATAATTATTATTGTAATGATTATTATGATATACTTCTATATATATATATACTACTATTTAAATCTCAATAATAAATACATACATTAATAAATAAAATGACTCCAACTTGCAGCTGCACTCCGCCTCAAACTGTCTGCGAGCGTACAGTATTCATTGAATCCCACTGAGACCAACACACACACACACACACACACACACACACACACACACACACACAAACACACACATCTAAGTTGTTGTTTTCTTTTTTTTAATCTGAGACTTCAGCATCTGACATCTGTTTTTTTAAGGTTGTAGTTCTTGGGGGTTTTTTTCTCAGCAGCACAGGGAAGGAGGGGAGGAAGCGGGGACGGTTACATCGGGGGAAACGGGTTAACGGCAGGCGGGTAGAAAAGGGGTGTGGAAAGAGAGAGAGGGAAAGAGAGAGAGAGGGAGAGAGAGAGAGAGAGAGAGAGAGAGCATATAAAGAGTAACGGAGCACAGGCCGAGCTTTATCCTGCTCGTCTGTCCCGCGCACTCAGACCTCACAGGAAACTCCCAAACTGCCCCCATTCCTCCACACACACACGCTCACACACACATCACCACTTGCTTCATTTCTCTCTCTCACACTGTCACACACACACACACACACACACACACACACACACTCCCCGAGCTGAGCCGCCAAGTGTGACCCGAGGAAGAGCTGCGACCATGTGGAGGATGAACGCCGCCCTGCTGCTCTGCACGCTCCTACTCTGCAGTGAGTACTGACCTCTCATTTCACACACACACACACACAAACACACACACACACACACACAAAACTGCAGGCAGATATCCTCAAAACACACACTCACACACACATGCTCAGGATGCAGCGCCCGAGTGTGTTGTTGTGTCTCGCAGCTCAAAATTGAGGTCAATTGAATTAGGCCTGTACATGTGGTGAACTCTAACATGCTGCACTGGTTTGGGTGGGTTTCCACACACACACACACACACACACATACACAGGCGCAGTGCTGAGGTGGTTAGCGGCCGCAGACACAAAGGGGGTCTGCTCACGAGTGGAAAAGTTGCAGTCGAGGATAATTAGGCTTTACATCCTGCAGTGCCTCTGGGTGGAGTGTGTGTGTGTGTGTGTGTGTGTGTGTGTGTGTGTGTGTGTGTTTTGAGTGTGCGGCAGGTATTCCTCGTGCTGTGAGGACATGAAACTTTTTTGGGGGCGGTCAGGGTGGGACATGTGAATTAAGCTTTAAGTGAAGGCAAACATGAGGCGCGTGTGTGTGTGTGTGAGAGTGTGTGTGTGTGTGTGTGTGTCCAGCGAGCAGTGTGCAGTCTGAGGCCTAATTTTGGGGTGATGTACGGTTTGGACGTTTGGATGCAGCGGTGGGGTGTGGCGGCGCGCTCCACCGGCCACATGGTGTGTGTTTGGAGGGAAAAGGGGGCGGAGCTTCAGTCTCTAACGGGGAGGGGGGGGTAGGGGGGGGTGGTTATGAGACGACGGAAGGAACATGTTGACAGTTTTCAGGGGTAAAGAGGGAAACCACACAGCGGCGGCATCAGCAGATGGTAATTAGATTTATGGGCCGTGGAAATCTAATTAGTGCAGCGTGCCCCGCCCACAGCCCCGCCCACCGCCCCGCCCACAGCCCCGCCCACCAGGGTGGCGTGTTAATCCGTCGCAGCTCTCTGCAGGATTTTGGCGCATTGATGGCGATTTGATATTATCATATCAAACCTTCACTCGTTACTTCTGATGCATCACCTCCTCCTCTTCCTCCTCCTTTTCCTCCTCCGCTTCCTCCTCCTCTTCTTCCCCCTCCTCCTATCCCCCCCCAGTTCCTCCTCATCCTCCTCTTCATCCTCTTCATCCCCGCCAGACAGTCATGGGACTTTCCGTCCTCCCTCCCTGCATTGATGGCGGGGTCAGAGGTCTCGTGTTCATTCAGACGAAGCCGACAAGCATTTTTCACACTGAATTACGCTGTTTGTGTGTGTGTGTGTGTGTGTGTGTAACGTTTCGGCAGCGGCTTCGTCATCCGGCCCCTGCAGGGCTGCAAGGGACGAGGCAGCTGATGTCAGGCCCGTCCTTAGCCCCGCCCCCTCTGTGTCAAAACAACTCAACTGTCCTCGTGCCTTTGTTGCCATGATGCGGTGGCATTATGGGATGGCGTCCGACGGCACACGTTTTACGCCCGCTGTTAAGAGGCGCCTCGGTTCAAACACCGCGTCCACAATCACAACTGACAACAGTGTGACGTAATGTGTGTGGCGTAACCATAGCAACAATCACATGCTAAAGCCCGAAAGCTAGCAAGTTGCGTTAGCAACACTTCACAATAAAGGTGCATTAATGACAGTTGTTGGAGGTGGGAGGAGCAACTGCTGTCATCAGTGAGGTCATTCCATAATGTTTATGCTTTAATTGATTTGCGTGTTCAACATGACTCCGCCCATTATTATGACAATAATAATAATAACTATCATTATCATTATATTATTTATTTTTTTATTTTGTTTATGTGTCAATTTTATTCTATTATATCTAAATCAATAATGTAACAATAAATAAATATATAATTAAATAAATCACTACAGCTTGCAGCTGCACAAACTGTCTGGGAGCAAATCCCACTGGGACCAACACACACACACACACACACACACACACACACATCTCAGTTGTTATTGGTGGATCGGAGACTCATTTCCAGCCACTCTTGTGTCTGAAGTGTCCAGAATCCGTGGCCATCACACACACACACACACACACACACACACACACACACTCTTTGATAGCCAGCAGCGAGTCAGATCGCACGCAATGTTTGTGAAAACTCGCCGGCCGAGCAGCTTCAGTTGCTGTCAAACATCCCCAGTTTAGACTGAGTCAGATAAACAAGGGTGGGGGGGGGGCAGGGGGGCGTGGCCTAGGAGAGGCAGGATGAGCGCCATGATTGCGTCTGGTGTTTAGCCGAGCAAACATCCTCACGGCAAACATTCATCGTGCTGCGAGCTGGACCTGCGAGCGCCGCGTGATGTCACTGGAATCTGGACGGCGTTCGGAGGGGAAAACCCAGAGCG